>JAMPIV010020165.1:0-126853 GCA_024509875.1 Oreohelix idahoensis | reverse complement strand
TCAAACTCCATGTTCTCTTATTGCTTTTCTCTCATCACTTCTCTATCTAATCCTTCCTGTTCGCAGCATCTTCTAATTTCTTCTGTTCTGCTGCAGCTCTAATTTCTTTCTGTTCTGCGAGCACACTTCTAATTCTTCGTTTCTCAGCAACTTCGAATTTTTTTTGTTCAGACGGCAGCTTCTAATTTCTTCTGTTCTGGCTCCAGCAGCAGCAACTTCTAGTTTTTTCTGTTTCTGCATCAGCTTCTAATTTCTTCTGTTCTGCCTCAAATCTCCTTTCCTCCACTTGCAATCTGCAATTTCTTAAGTTCACAGCAGTATCAGCTTCTTTTTCTAATCTTTTTTCTTCAGCTAGAGCTTTCCTTTCTTCTGCAGCAGCTTTTTTTTCTTCTATTTGAAGTTTTCTCTCCTCAGCCGCAGCTTTTTTTTCCTCAGCAGCAGCTTTTCTTTCTTCAGCAGCAGCAGCAGTTTTTTTTATCTCTTCTGCAGCTAATGCTTTGTCATATTGAGCAACAGCCCATTGTTCTAAGTCTTTTCCAGTCTTATCAAGAGATTTTCCTTGTGCAATAAAATAATCTAATGTAGACATATTGTCTTCTTAAATCAGAAACCTGAAAAAGTAAATAAATTACCCTATTTCATTTTAATGGGAGACAAGTCTATACCATAGACTTAGTCTTAGTCCAAACTTGTATGGTTTATAATAACCAATGATAACTTGAGTACCTGTGGACAACAATAACTGTATCTCAAATACTGTGGGAGACAAGCCTTACAAAGGTCTTGTATACCTCAATGTAATCAAAGATCACTTGAGTACCTGTGGAAAAAAATATTTCCCTTTACCAATCACTTTGGGAGACAAGCCTTACAAAGGTCTTGTACATTTTGTTTTATAACAATAACAATCATAAAGTACTGATCTGTACTATACTATCAGTGTATACCACTATACGTCATATGTCAACTAAAGACATTACAAAGGACAAACAAGAAAAGACAATATGAAAACATTTGCAGAGATCAAATTAAATTAAATAGGAGAAATGAAAAAAATGATCACAGAATCCGTGATGATAACTGCAATAAGATAACAAGACAAATAACGCCACAGTGTATAAACATAAGGGTGTAAAAAACTGAAATGAAAGGAAAGATGAGACCTACAATTATACAAACAAATCAAACAAAAACTAAGGAACACAAAATTATTAACAAAAACAACGAAGAAAAGAACACCTCATCACAACTAACAGAAATAGCAGCAAATTGTTGCTAACAAATTTCCAATTAAGAAAATGTGTACCTATAGAATACTAGTACCAGACCAATGTCACTCGGCATACCTTGTACTAGTCACACAGAACATAAACTAATTTAATACATAACAAATAACATGTAAGCATAAATAGCATATAGCATACAATATAATTTATGTCATGAATGGAATGTGTTGCAGGTATAGTGTTGTAAAGCAGGCACAGTTTATTTTAATACTGATAACTTGCCACTTTATTCAGTAATAGATTTAATTTTAAACTATTACACTGTCAATTTTTCTCTGTTGAGCATATGAAGATCAAACGATGAACTATGCACTTTATGTTCAACAACACTGTGATTCTTCTGTACGTTGAGAAATGTCAACAATACTGCTCCAGATATTTTCTACACTTGATACCACTGTCCTGTGTAATACTGTCTGTACAGCGAAAAACTGTCAACAAGCGCTGACCTAGATACAGCATCCTATCGGTAATACAAATCAAGCTGACATCGACTGTATAGCTGTCCTACTGGTGTTGATGTGGTCAAACAAATGTTCTTTCAGCTGTAAACTGTGATTCTCAACACAAAACTGCGTAAGCTGGACCCAGGAATCTGGCTCGCCACTGTAAAGTTTCTTTTCTTCTTTCCACTCTGTAAAGTGTCAGTCGGTATGCTCTGTAAGGAAGAGTGGTGTGTTGTTGAGATCAGGCATGCTCCAGTCTACCCAGCTGTAAATAGGTAACTCACCCTAGTCCTGAGTTAGGGAAGGCAAAGGCTCCAGGGGAAGCAGGTCCTAAACTTGGTCACTCCAACCGACGCAGGATGGTGTATGTATGAAGTAGAAGTGTAGAGTTTGATTACCGCGAATGGTGTACTGTTCGTGTGCTGACCAATATAACCACTCATACACATGTGTCTACAAGGCACCAATGCAGACTGCTGGAATCTTTGTTTACTCAATTTATTCAGACGTACACACTGGGACATACGAGTACATCATGGTATGTTGACATATCAATTTGTAGGTATACATAGCAGATCTGAAGTCATGACACATTCAGAAATAATGGGCAGTACATCAAAAGTTCAATGTCATGATACATTATGGCCGCATCCCCTATCTGACTAAACGCGTCAGTGAAGGCAGATCGGTAAATAACTAAAGTTACTTGACGTCCATAGTTTGTAGTATATATTATGAAACCACGAAAGGGGGGGGGGGTTCTAGCAAGATTGAGATCTCCCTGTCACTGTCCGATAATAGGATAAATAATCTGTTCTCTTGGCAGTGATCAAAACATATGATGACCGAAATCTAACATGGCTGCCTCCCTGAGTTGTCGTTCACTCATTCATAGGAAGGAGAATATAAGCCAGAGTTAATTTATAATGGGTATATAAATGATTTCATAAATGTTTCCATACAGCTCTACGGTGATCAGGTTAATTCACGTAGCCATAACCGCTGCAGGAAAGTCTGTCATCTTCGTCGATACAAAACACAACCCTAGCGATACGAAGCACAATGTTCCATCTAGGTCGAATCGACATGAGATCATCAAAATAGGGTCTGGCAATACATGGAGTCCGAATTATACATTGTACCGTACCTTAGGACAGTCTCTAACATAAACTATAGTAGAGATACCATCTCCTTTAGAAGAAAACCACTTCATGAATTATATTTCCTTAAGAATCTACCAGCCCTTTGAAAAGTGCGTACCCGCCATTATCACGGTACATCGGAACTCATCACGACTTGTCAAGACAACTCATACTTCCGCTAGACCGGAATAACAAGAATCTAGTCCCTCCTACCCATCCAAAATATACAATATAGGACTGATTCTACTTGTACTAATAATATGTAATACATATGAATTCAGGCCATAAACACAATAAGCAAATTAATATATTTTCTGGCCCTAAAAAATAAGTACAAACGTAAGCGCAATATCCTTGCGCCGGATCAATATCCAGAACGATTACTCCTATAATCAAAAGTGTGAATCAAACATGGATTCTCTCGCTTTTACCATAGACAGCATTTTCATACACAAATGAATGAATGTCTATATTTTTCCCATATTAAATAGCCATATCGATTTTTGTAATATGTGCGTCAAAATATGCACGCAACACCACTTTTCCCTTCTTGTTCCATAACAGCCTCCATCACGAGAATGACGACAAACGCAGCTACTGCTCTTAGGTGGCTGGCTTAGACTTCATTAACTAGGGCAGTTTTTGTGACGGACTTCTAGTCCATGTTTCTGTGGTAGGGGATATAACCACGAGAGGTAAACTAAAAATCAAGTAATATCCCCTAGAATAGAATTAAACAAGAGTAGTGATCCCCTATCGGAGAAAGACACTGCAATCAATGAATGAATCAACAAGGTTATGATTGGCTTCAGTCTTAAAATAGCATGAATGGCCGTACAAGAGGATACTTCAGGTGTGTATACGACCAGTGTGCAAAAGAAAAAAAAATTAGCTTTCGATATCTTCTGAGGGAGGCTGATTACCTATGAGTTTGCCTGGAGTGTAGTAATGTAGATCCTGATCTAGAAGAACAATAACTAACAGCATATAAGAAGATCACTGGGTGTTCTTGGTTGATTTAGATTGTGTTTTTACGTGTCTTGTCTATCGGCAGAGTAATCTTCCCTAACCCTACATGATTTAAGACATTGTCAGTGAGGATCAGGAATAAGCTCTTAAAGTTTCATTCAGTAATGTTTCTTTAACTAAGCTGTTATCCTTTCCTTGCGGGGTTTTATTTGACATTTTTTCCCCTTTATTTACAAAACGAACGTTTACATACACACTTTTAACATATTGTACAATATTCAGTCACCTGTTACAATTAAATAGGTTATCTATTTGTTAAAAGGAATAACACAATGCTTTCAGACTTACATACTCACCCCCACATGCAAGCATAATTAACACAATAACACGATCCTTTATAATGAAACATCAAACACGATCAAATGTTTGCATGATTGTTCTGTATATTAAAGGTATATAATTAAGAAAAGGTGTCGACAATAAAACAACAGAGGAGGGTTATCTCCCTACTCCGAATGGGGGAAAGTAATGTAAACCATTGAAACAGTATGGGTGTTAAATAAAAGGAAAAAAACGGTAGTTATATGCATTTTACTGAAACTGTTTCAAATTAAAAGTAAAAACAATAAAAGGTGACGCGTGCAGTTTATTACACACGCCCACACCGTGTGCAACACAATTCAAATTTCAATAATATCCAGATCACAAGGTCTTTTATATTTGGACATGCCCTAATGTAACTAACGGACCTTGTGCCTAGATAGAACGGGGCGCGCCTCGCCAAAACGAGACAAACATCCTATGGAAAAAATACAACACAAAAAGCTAACAGGGAAATATGAGCACGCAGATGGCCTGGCCTCATCAAAGATAACAATGGAAAATTGCTTTGTAATATACAAGAACAAATGAAGAGATGAACATACACTTTTGAGAAACTTCTCAATAGACCAGTTCCAACAAATTACTCAGACATCCAGCCAGCAGAAGAGGAAGTATAAATCAGTTGTGAACGACCAAGTAGAGAAGAAATAGAAAAAGCCATAAAGCTTCAGAAAGATTGAAAAGAAGCTGGTCCGGATGACATTTCAGCAGAGGTCGTCATTGGCAAAGTCTGGGAGAGAGAAGAAATATCAGCAGAATGTAAGGAAGGTTATCAAGTCAAGTTGCAGGAGAAACTGTAGCTCTATTCTCTGTTAGGGTTGTTGTATCTACTTTCAGCTGTACGATATTTACAGTTCGTAGATTTCGAAGTGGTCGTGTGACATTCTGACTTTGCTCACTGTTGGTTCTCTTTCTAAACCATATTGGACATATGTGTACTTTTTGTCCGTTGTCTAATGTGATTCTACAGTGTTTTTCATTTCTGGTGGTTACATTGTTTATCTGCCACGTTGTTCCTTTTCTTATTTCGTCTATGAAATTTCTCACTGCTATACGTCTTGTTCTGTTGTTGAGGCTATCCCAGTGCTTGAGGACATTATTTATCTTGTTGCTGTTGGGTCTTGCTCGACATGCCCTGGCAATGTGATTTGGCTTACCACAATTGTAACAATGTACTCGTATCTGGGATACATTATGAATTTGTTGTGGTCTGGGTGGCGGTGTATAATCCATATTTCTATACTCGTGTTGTTGTTGGTACTGTCTGTGATTGTAGTGATGTTTATAACTGTCATTTCGTCTCCACTGTTGACGAGAATGGCCAATTTCTATGGGTTCGTTTTCAGGATGTAATTCGAACCTGGGCTCTCTACCAATTCTTTGTATACATCTCTGCAATGGTTGTTGATGTTGAATTTGGGCTATTTGTTGGGCTTGTTGTTGGGCTAACATTTGTTGTTGTGGTTGCTGGGCCAACATTTGTTGTTGTAGTACTTGGTCAGGATTTGGATCCATTTCAATATTTCAACAAGTTTCGTTGATTTCTTCCGTTGTGATCGTCTTCCTGTGTAATGGGTGCACCTCGAGTGTTGGTCACGGCGTCAATTAGTGAGTTATAGTGGTGTACTTCTAACTGTGTTGTAATTTTTCCCATTTAAATCATTCGACCAATCTGCATAACTCGGTCAAATTATCTTCGTACAACATGTCTGGACGCGGCAAAGCACTATAACCAGCGTCCTTTTCAGGACGATCAAGACAGCACTATAACCAGCGTCCTTTTCAGGGGCTTCACGACGTAGACCCACCTGCAAGCACCATGAAAGAACTGACAGAGACAGCTCCTCAGCAAAGACAGATACAAGAGGAAGATATCGAAGAGACCAATATAGATACACTTCGAAGAATTGACGACGGAGACGAGTTCCTTAGGCTCGCTCTTCAAGAAGCGATAGTAGAAGTAGACCCAGGAGTGCTGAACATCGAAAACACTGAGAAGCAAGCTACCATTCCTGGTCCTAAGGAAACAACAGCAGACAACCCAAGGGCCCAGAAGCAAGATATAACACCTTATAACAAAGAACGGGAGAAAGATTCGAGCCAAGACTGTGTAGGGGAACAAAGATCAAACACCAAAGGGACCAATAACGCAGAAACGATACGGGAGAGAATCGTAAAGATCACCCAGACATCAGGAAGCGAGGCCTCTCTCAGGGCCCTCCCCGACAACAAAGTGATCAACATCCTCGAGGTGATAACTGGAAGAAGAGGTATCGCTAAAGTAGGGAGGCACGAAAAGGGAGTCGTGCTCTCACTCAACAAAACAGACAAAACCACCTCGCTGATGATCGAACTGGAATCCGGTCCAAAAAAAGTCCAGTTGCCCCACCAATTAAAAGTGGTGGTGGAGAAATACATAACAACAAAGAAGTTGGTCATCAGAGGGGTGGATACCAGTTGTTCCGAAGCCGAGGTCCACAGACGCCTTCAGGATGAAAACGCAAATCTAAAAATCAAGCAGGTCGAGAGACTAAAAACCTGGGCCAAGAAAGATACCAATCTGATGATAGTTACGGTAGAAGGATCGACAAGACCCGAGAGACTGACGCTCGAAACCACAACCAAAAAGACAGAAGCCTATATCCCTCCGGTGATGCAGTGCTCCAACTGCCAGCAGTTCTCGCACACAAAAAAGACGTGCAGGAGGGATGCAGTCTGTCGATATTGTGCTGGTGGCCACCTATACCGCGATTGTCCCAAGGCGAAGGAGGACAACAACTACAAAACAATAAACTCAAACCGCACATGTGCAAACTGCCTCGAAAACCATGGGGCTAGATACCGAGGCTGCCCGATGTTCCAGGAAACCAAGAGCATCCTGAAGGAAGCGGTTTCCAAAAACATTCCCTTCAAGGAGGCAAAACACAGAGTGGCTGCGGATGTTGCAGAAAAACAACGCACGATAGACAGACGACAGTTACACAAGCTGACCGCTGAAGTCAGAGAAATGAAAATGAAGCTGCGAATCGAAAAAAACAGCAAGCAGGCCGCCGAAGAACCAACCGACAGTGGAGAAGATGCGATAAACATGAAGAACATAAAACACGTGATGGAAGAAATGAAAAGAATCCAGCAACAAGTAGAAACAGATGTCAAGAAACTGAAAGAGCTGACAGAAGAAAACACAAAAATACTCAAAAGAATAGAAGCAGAAAGAATAGCCATGGAGGAAATATCATCAAACAGCACGCGAGAAACTAAAACGAACAACCAATCAGTAAAATAAATCATCCAAGAAACGCTAGAACAGCTACTACCTACGATAATTGAAAAAGCACTGTCACAGATACAGGAGAGCAAGAAGACAAAAGCAACAGAAACTATGAGCGTAGAAACACACAAAACAAAACGAGCCAGATAGTTGAGGCAGGACATAAAAAACACCATGAGCGCGACACGGCACCACAAACGGACAAAGAGGAACCCAGACAGCCAGCTAGTGGTCCTTTTCAGGACCGATCACCTCCAGGACTACGAACGAGATACCAGTGAAGACGATAACACCCTATATACCCCAATTATAACCAAACTTTCAGGTTGAACAGGGTATTACAGCAGCATAGTAGACGAAAACAACAACAAAAAACAACAACATAACTCGGCTGAGTCATATAACAAAGTTTATTTACAAAGTACATAAATAAACAAATGCAGCTGGAAAACAAATCAATATTCTTTGTTGTGATTGTAGTTTACTGAAGGTCTCCGTATTTACTTTTCTTCCTTCTAAGTTGTGAGTACCCAGGAATCTCATGCAACTCACGATCTAGGTCACCTTGTCCTTTGTTTCTCTTTGTTTCTTCAACTCTTCAGTACATGTAGTGGCGTCTTTTATCTACAATAATTAAAGTTATTATTTTCTTCAGATGATGAGTCCTCATATACATCTGAGACTGTTTTCTTGGTTTTCTTCCTTTAACATAAATCAAATCCTATCTGGAGACTGAAATACACATTGAGATCGTACTTACATGTGTTACTACTCAACATAGTCTTTTCTCCTTGTACAGAAATATAGCTACAGCTTATATTCTGCTGTGAAAAAAACGATATCATTAAAGTCTACACACAGTATGCTTCTTTCTGAAATAGTTTAAGAACTTCAACTTAAAACTTGTCTTTGTGGTTCCACGAAAGTTGAGACAGCTCAAACATGGCTTCTCTTCAGCTCACACTTAGAAAAACACACCCTTCCTCGAGGTCGTCTAGATGGAACTGCCCTAATGATAATATTAACCTCTTAGCCCGACAGGTGTTGTGGGCCCTTGTCACCGTCAATGATTTTGATTGGTCCACTAAAAATGTATGACCTATCTCACTGGCACGTATAATGCCAGGGTAACAAAGCCTCACTGTCACACTAGATTTACCATGAAGGAAAGCTTTTTATGTGGTGTGGAAGGCTGTTCCACAAGTAGGCACCAGAGTATGCTAGGTTCGTTTTGAACAGGTCGATCCTTCAATTAGGCGGACGTAACTGATGTACGTAATTGTAGTCCCTCTCTTCTACTGGTTTGAAACAATGATCGTAGGTACTTCGGGGCACTGTTTGATAGAGTTGTATGAGTCAGCCTGACTTTGTTACAGAGGAGTCATGTTTTTACGGACAACGTTTTAGGTTCTTTTCTTACCCTGCTTGTCGTATCATGCGATTATCGGTGATCAGACGTACTGCTCTGTTATGCAGGGAGTGTAGTCTCTTTTGGTGGAAGCATGACAGCCATCCCATAGTGTAGAGCTGTAATCTATATGTGTCTGAATATGTGAGATGTAGAAAAATAGTCTAGTGCCTGCATTTAAGAATTGTTTTATTTTGGCCAGCTGGTACGTCTTTTGAGCTATATATTTGGTTAAATTCCGTGCATGGGAGTTCCATGTTAAGTGCTGGTCTATAATTAACCCTAGAACGTTGTGTTCTGTTACATGTTCAGTTTGTATTGATTCCGCTTGTAGCTGTAGCGATCGTGTTGTCAAGTTTAGGAGTTGCTGTCTGGTTTAATCAACATAGATTTTTGTTTTTACTGTGTTTACTGGAAGACGATTCATATTGCGATAAGGAGCGAATTGATTAGAAGAAAAAGAGGTACGCGGAGAGGGATTGAAAAAATTTCCCACGACTCGAATATACGACTTGTCACAGTCGAAACAAACTAAAGTGGAATCATCCATGCTATTAGATTGTCTACGTCGCTTTGAAGAGTTACTTTAAGTGTCACGCAGTCATTGTCACTGGTGTAGATATTACAGTCATCTGCGAAGAAGTCACATGTTGAATGTTTAAGATATAGCGGGCGGTCGTTGATTTGCTGTGGAGAACTAACTGTTGTTTATCTGTCAGGTATGATTCGATAATGCTGATTGGATTAGGGCCTACTATGAGGGTTTTAAACTATTGCACCAAAACTGTCTGGTCAATCAAGTCAAATTCTTTTTTTAAAGTCAACAAAAACAGGCACCACATAATGTTCCATAATTTACGTTTGAGAACCAGTTGTCTGCCATTTTGTTGAGAGCTGTGTGACAGGAATGTTTGGGTCTGAAACTTGACTGGCTCTCAATGAGCAGTTTGTTTGTTGTTAAGTGTTGAAGTGTGGTGTTGTAAATGTGTTTCTCTAGTGGTTTTGATATAGATTATCAATAGTTAGAATGGATATTGGTCTGTAACTTTTGGGATCGTTATGTGAGCCAGATTTATAGAGAGGATACACTTTGGCAGATTTAAATGCTGTGGGGAAGTAGTTGTGTGCTACACATTGGTTATATACAAAGGTTAAAGAGTCGCAAATAATGGTTGCAGCGTAACATAGAATCCTTTTGCTGATACCATCAAGTCCAAATAAGGTGTTGCTTTATAATGTTACGAGATATTTGAGAACTTAGTGTTCTGTTAGCAAAAGGAATACCTCTTAGATCTGTTATGGTGTGTTCGGTGTTGCAGTAGGCTGCTAATTTACTAATGTTGCAGTCCATGGGCTTTTGTGTCGTCTTGAGGTGGCTAATTTCTGTTTGGAAGTGGTGACTAAATTGAATTTGCGTGAGGGAGCAGCCTTTTGGTAAAGAGTGTAATGACTTTGATTTGCGTGTTAGTGTTCTAATGGCTGCCCAGACTTTTTTATGTCTCTTTTGTCTTGAATCATCTTTCTGAAATTTAGTTTTATGTACATCCTTGCTCAGATCCCACGTTTTGAGAAATATTTAGCTTTATTTAGCCTGGCCAGCTGATTTGTATCCGCAATGGATCCAACCTGTCCTTCTGTAATTAGCATTTCAAGGAGTCTCCTGTAATTCATACAGACAGTTCTCCTGTTCCTTAAGAGTGGATACTATCTGTACGTTAGTCTACTGTGCGAAATAATTTTATCTTCCTTCAAACAAGAGTCCCCCTGACAGATACGATAGTTATTTGTCTTTGCGAGACACCGGACTCGCTGTTTTTGTTTCTAAGCATCCGCTGAAATTGTCGTGCCTATGTGCTTCGTCTCTCATTATTGATAATATTTCGTTATTTATCCATGGGGTCTTTCTGATGTTTTTGGTACGGGCATGTTTAATATGAACATGTTTGTCGAATAAGTTGTAGAAATTTGTGTCCAGTAAGTTATGGCTTCTTATGGATGCTGAAGTGGGTTCACGTAAAGAGGAGCTATTTTTAGGTCTTGTAGGAAAAGCTAAAGGTTACAGTTTTTGTAGTTTTAGGTGCTTTAAACCCCTTTCTCGTCCAGGTACAACAAATAAGATAGTGGTTACTAACTGTTGTCGGTGTGACTGTACTTTCTATAAAGTTTTCTGAGCATGTTGTATAGGTATGATCAATTAGTGTAAATGATGAGTCTGTTACTCTTGAGGGATGATTCACTAACTGTATGTGGTTGTAGGTCGACCATGAACTGAAGGGTTGCCATTCACAGGTTTCATTCATGCAACGGTACATGGATTGTCCATCTGACAATTCTTACTTTTTCCTTGGTTGAAGATTTCTTTCATTTATATTTCTTTCATCGTGCTGGGGGGGGGGAAATGATTACCGTGATAAATGGTGCCTTTATTTGATCTAGGCAAATTTAATTAAAGTTACCTCTAAACTCACCTGTTTCTTTTTATTAACTGTTACCTCTCTGCATACCCTTTCAGCTTTTTCACCCATGCCTCTATGCCACCTTGTTCCAAAAAATTTCCTCGAGGTCTGGAGCCATTGGAGATGATGATATTATTCCACGTGTTGTTCGGTTTGTGAAGGTTGATACTGAAATCCCCAGTAGAATAATTTCCTTCGAAGAAGCCAATCCATTGTCTATCATTTGTGAAAATGTGTCAAACCATACAGTAGAAGAACTAGGGTTTCGGTACAGGTAACAATTAAATCAAGGCTCAGGTTTTATTTCAAGCCAAATACAATTAATGCCTGTATGTTCAAGATCATCATGGTGTCTGTACTGAAGATATTTTGAGATATATATATGACTAGCCCTGTTTCAAGTTGTCTGTCAGAATCCCTCCTGATGGAGGTGAATCCATGAATCATAATTTCTTCGTCTGTAATTTTGTCATTAAGACGGATTTCAGAGAGCCCGGATATGTGTAAATGTTGTTGGAGAAAGTTGGAGCGAAAAAATGCGATAAGGAGCGAATGAGATAGAAGAAAAAGAGAGACGCAGGAGAGGGTTGAAAAATTTCACAGGAAAATGTAACGATCGAATATACGACTTGTCACAGGTCGAAACAAACTAAAGGTGGAATCATTAATAACTGGGTCTTTAGGAAGCGTCACTTCTGCCATAGAGAGGCAAATTGCGCCTTTCAGGCAGTCTTGGGTTCGATTCCTCTGTTAAGCATATCACTTCTTTCACATCTTTTGTTTATTTTTTTTAACTTCTTCATATCTTACGAGGGTCTGTGTTACGATAGGATTTATGATATTAGCCACTATTGTAGTGAGCTCGGGTAAAAGTTGCACATTTTGGGTTTTGAAATGTAAGTAATGTATAATATGTTTTCGCGCTTCACGGTGTTGAAAGCGAAGAGCATAAGTTGCTTAGTTTTAAGATGACGTGTCGCGTTGATAAGCTAGCACGTGACAACATTGTAATTGTACCCTTATTATGTTAACCTTGGTCCTAGACGGACGCAAGTGTGAAGTCTCCCGTGATAATAATAGTTGTGTAAAGAATTTATTTATGATACGGCACAAGGGTCTGCCTATGTGATGTGGATACGATTGTACGTCTCATTGAGGAAATGGAGTACGTTTAAGAATTGGATATAATGTACAGGGAGCAATATTTATGAATAAGTATCCAAAGTCACATTAATCGCATAAGTCAAGTTATTCGTTACCGGATTGCCTATCCACGGAATCACGTGTAAATAGCCTGACGTTATGACGACTTAAGGAGGTAAACTCAAGTGACGATTTATTATGTTTTGCATTATGATGATGAACTGTTTTTAATGGATTGTTTTGCCGTGATTAAATGTGTTCGTTGGACTCTGAATACAACGGACTTATCCATTTGATTGATGTTGAAGGTTATACAAGTTTGCCCCATCATTCGCGTTTACAACCAAGGCACAATACGCTCTAAACCTAGAGAGTAATTTATAATCAATGAGCACAAATCTTATATGGACAGAATAATGAACATTGATGTGGAAGCTAACAGAAACCCCGTTAATACATAATAACACTGAAATCAATCTGCACTAAAATATGGTGGCAACAACAATGACAAAGTTATACCGGCAACAAAGTGAACCAAATATAAACTCCGGCAACCAAGTAGAATATCTGCGGTAACAACGTGGCGGCCAGCAGCGGGGATCGCTTTAACAGTCTGCATCACAACTATTTATGTTGATGTTTTGTCTGAGCGATACTGAGAGATTAGGAGCCATTACACGAGAACATAAAGTCCGCGTGCTACTGGTGCCTGAATGGACAGCACAGAATAATAAAACATTACCCTATGACACAATTCGCATAAGGCTACTAAGGCAGGTTGAGCATTGGGTCAGCTATGCAATCCTATAGAAACTAACTGAAAGCAAAGAAAAAAAAACTTCAGCAAAAAGCACGAAATTCGCATGAAAGAGTAAGGTGGAAAAGGGGGGGGGGGGAACAGAGAGACAGAGAGAGACACAGAGAGAGAGGTCAACGAAAGAACAGAAACACGTCCTGCTAGAACTCTACGGTACACTGTGACCTGTGCCCTGTGACACACAGACGTTAAAACACAAGCTTCGACAATTTGGTTTTTGGTTTGACTGACCTTAAATTTGGAGACCAAACAACCTGGGACCGTCATATGTGCTTTCCCTGCAGGAGTCTGAAGACGTCCAATTTTACACATAAATAAAACAAACAAAAAAAAAGGTTTGGGACACTCACACCGCTTACCTCTCTCTCTCTCTCACTTTCTCTGTCACGATATTTCTCTTTCTCGCTGTCTCTATCTCCATCTCCAACTCTCTCTATACCTCTCTCTTTATCTCTCTATCTCTCTCTCTTTCTCCCTCCCTTCCTCGCTATATCGCTCTGTATTACCCATGTAGTTCCCGGTGATGTATGAGGAGACAAAGACAGACTAGGATTATCTCTTCCTGAAGAATGTCGTAAAAGGAGACTAATATGATCTTGCGAATGGGTATGGCAATCTCAACACGTAAACAAATTGTAATACAAACAACCGTTGCAAAAGCACACGAATAATTTGGTGATGACTTGCTGTAAGACGGTCAGCTGAGGGATCATTCACAAATTACGTAACGTAATTTTTGACATTTTCAGCCCGCTCCCCCAGTGCCCTATGTTTCTCTTGCACACATCTTTGAACATTAGCTGCGGTCGCCCAACAGTTGTTTTGTCATCTGCACGTTTTCCGTAGACGATATCTTTCGAGATGCGACCATCTTCCATGCGGCGAACATGGCCAAGCCAACGTAGTCTGCACTGTCTAAACAGTGTATATATGCTTTCAAGACCAGCACGTGACAGCATTTCGACATTTGTCACTTTGTCCTTTCGCGAAATATCAAGAATGTAGACTTGAGGAGATAAGGTATTGAGACTTTTTTCTTGCTTGGCATAGGTTGTCCATGTCTCGCTGCGATATACACGTAGAAGCGTGCTGGTGATGCAAGCATTAAATACTACACCTTTGGTCTTCATTGTGAGTTTGGAGTTTCCCCAAACACGCGTTGTGAGGCGGGCAAATGTGGCTGCAGCTTTACCAATAAGACTGTCAGTTTATGTGTCCAGAGAGAGTTTGTGGTTGATGTTAGACCCCAAGTATATGAAGTGGTGCACCACTGCCAATTCATAGCTATAGTGATAAATGGTGCAACATCTACATCCTGACCCAGCACATTTGTTTTTTTATATGTATTGTGAACCTAAATTCCTTGCATGCTTGCGTGAAGCGATTCATCGAGCTCTGTTGAATTTAAGTGATCATCGCAGCGTCATCAGCGTAAAACATGTCTCTTATAGTGACCCTTCTGATTTTTGTTTTTGCCTTCAGCCTTGCTAGATTACACAGTCGGCCATCTGACCTAGTGTGAAGGCATATTCCATCAGTTGCATCCCTGAATGCATGTTTTAAGAGTAAGACAAAGAAGATCCCGATGAAGATCGTAGCAGGACGCAGCCTTGTTTGACGCCACTTCGTATACCAAAGGGCTGTGATGTGCTTCCAGCATATTGGACTGTTCCCTTCATGTCCTCATGGAGTGACATAATCATTTGCACAACGTCGAGCAGTTTGTTAGACTTTGCTTCTCATGTGTAAGGTTCTAGCACTAGGTGAACGTTTATATTCAATCTCAGCACTGCCCTTAGCTTCAATGACAGGGGTCATCACATCTGATGACGCATTAAACCAGTCATTTGACTTTACTGTTTTCTTACCAAATGTAGCAAGCGCAGTTCTGTGAATGGTGTTCCTCAGGTGCACCTAGTTTTCTGTAACAGTATCATCATGATATGGGCTACTGAGCACATTATTGAAGGTGTTATGAGTAAAATTCATAACGATTATGTGTGAAATATCGTCCGCACGACAGAGCTTCATTTCTTATATTTTATTATGGGTTTACTCACAATAAACGGAAATGACGTCATGCCGGAAGAGTACGGTAGCAGACGCGACTTTGAGCAGAAGTGGGGTTTTTATCGTCTGCAAGAAGAGATGCCGATTGTGTTTTAATGAGAGAGGTCGCATGTGAGTTTGCTCCTGCAGTCTGCTGTGTTTTACCTGAATTTTACCATCACACGGGAACCAATATACTCTGTTGAGGTGTTCCTAGCTTCTTTGAATGTCAGGAAGTAATTTTCATTATTGTGTCGAATGTATCAAATATGATGATAGGAAACTCTACACAGGGCGAAACAACAGGAGGCAATCTGATGAACAGAATAAGTCCCCCCGTCGAACAAGTGTTTCGGCCCTATATACACCTTTACACTTTAAGGGTGGCGGGCCCACCTGGGTCATGACTCCCAAGAGTCTCCGCCTCCTGTTGTTTTATGTAGAAAATGAACCAACTCTACCTTGGTTGCAGCTTTAAAATCCACAATTCTGCCAGCCGGAGGCAATTGTGAAAGTAACCCTTAAAAAAATTTTCACTTTCCGGATGTTTCCTGTAACGCAGGTGGGGATAGAGTTTACTGTCCCGAGTTCCATAGCCCATTGCGGTTGTTCCACAGCCAGCATGAGGCCTTTTCCGCAGTTTCCCTAAGCCTCTTAAGTGCTCTTGTTCTCGACTGTCCCCTCAGCCCCTACAGTTTCAATAAATCATACACTGATGCAGCCACGAGCCCTCTTGCACCCACTTCAACAGCCATGACCCTTGCAGTGAACCCATCGTGTCTCAGATCCACGGCCAGATCACGATACTTGGCCGCTTTGAACAAATGCTGCTCTTCCAATCTGGATTCAAATGGCACGGTCATTTCAATTAATATAACCTGGTGCGATGATGAAGAATGCAGCACTATATCCGGCCGTCTTCGAGATTTCCTGATACTCTCTGGATATGCCCCTTGTCCAGGTAGGTCTACCGCCATCTCCCAATCATTTGCATAGTCAAGGAGAGATGGTGCACTGCTACCTGCTTTACACGGTTTTGTGTGTGCTGACTTTCCTGCTCTCAGAAAGTATGTGTTTGCGGTGTTCGGCCTGACATTGCTATTCGCCTGCATCTTTGCCAGATCTATTGTTGCAGCTAGCTCATTTAGCACTTTGTTGTGGCACCATGTGTATCGCCCTTGTCCTAATGACACTTTGCAAGCTGAGAACACGTGTTCAAGTGTCTGCCTCTCATGGCACAGGGGGCAAGTCTCATCATCCGACTTTCCCCATCTCACAAGGTTTGTGTCCGATGGCAGGTGGTCATACATTGATCAAATAACGAAGCTGAGCCTAAGAGGTGCCATATGCCATATATCATTCCATGTCAAGGACCTTTGCAGGGCTCCTTCCCATGTAGTCCATTGGCCTTGTTGGGCCTGCTGCACTGCTTTTTGCAACCTCTTATCATTCTCAGCTCCTCGTATCTCCTGAACTACCATGTCTCTGCGCTCCCTGCTTGATGGATTGGACCACCACTGGATGTCTCAATGACCAAATCCCCGTCTATTCGTTTGTGTGTATCCGATTACCTCCCTCAGTTTAAGCGACTCTTGGGCAGCATCAACAGCTTCTTCCACTCTCCACTTCCTTCCCGTTTTCAGTGTGGGCTGAATGGACTTAACTACGTCATCTGCTGACTCGCGTAGCATCATTGCAAGCCTTGCCTTTCCAACTTTGTACTCTTCAACAACTGACTTGAAAGGAAGCAGAAGTTTTGACTTTTTGCAGTACGGTGCCACATCTGACCGACCTGGTGGTACCCCTAGCCATTTACTAATGAACTTGTTGACCTTCTGCTCTATAGCTTCCACTGAACTTGTACTTATTTCATATATAAGCAGTGGCCACATCAACTAAGTTATCAACATGAACTGGAGGCAACACAGTTTGAATTTTCCTAGAAGTCTACTTTTGTCTATGATCTGAAGCCCTCTGTCTGCCATGTCTATTGTCTGTTGCACTGCTTTCGAGTCTTTTAATGAGGCGTCGTACACCCTGCCAAGACTTTTAACAGGTTCCTCAATGACGTTAGGGATTATTTGGTTGGAAACCATGAATATGACCTCTGCTATCTTCCCTTTCCTGACTGATAGGCTTTTAGACTTCCTGGGTCTGAAGCTCATTCTGCACCAGCTGGCAAGTTCATCCAGGCGTGCTAACATCCTCCGGGCCTGATGTTCATCTGATGTCAGAATTGTTGTGTCATCCATGAATGATTTGAGCGGTGGCATGTGACACATTCCACTGAGCTGTGGACCTATAGCCATTCTGTCAGCCGCATTGAGAATTACCCGCTTAGCCATCACGAATAGTATCGGAGAGATGGTACATCCCATCGCAGTTCCAACTTGACGGTCAATCGTCTTCGTTGTGTACTCTCTGGTTAAAGATCTGACAGAGAACCCTGCAAAATACAGCTTCAGCATTGCTGCAATCTCTTGTGAAACATGATACATTTCTAGGGCCCCCACAACATCTGGTGTGGAACGGATCCATATGCATTTGGTAAATCCAACCAGATTACATGGAGGTTTGTTCTGTCATTTTTTGCCTTTTGAATTACTTCGCAGATCACTTTGATATGCTCTAGACATCCTGGTGTACCTGGGATACCTCCTTTCTGAATGGTGGTATCAATGTATCCATTTGGCAGTAGGTATGTAGTGAGCCTTTTCGCCATCACTGAGAAGATTATCTTCCCTTCCACATTAAATAGTGAGATTGGCTCGTCGTTTGAGCACATCAGGGCATCTCTTATGCACAACATATGGAACACCATTAGGACCTGGAGCTGACTTGGACGAGCTTTCTGGACAATGCTTTCTACCTCTTGCATCGTTGGGGGTTTGGTGTTAAATTCAGCTCCTGGCTTACTAGGCTATTTGTGGCCTGCCATCCTGCTGAGCGCTCATCTTTGTGACCATCTGAATAGGTCATTCTAAGGTGTTCTTTCAGGTCTTCTTTCCTGATGTTTAGCATTCCTGATAGTGTCTGCTCAAACAGTTCTTTGGCGAACTTGAAGGGTTCCCTGGAGAATCTTTCTCTATCCCTTCGAGTCTTCCTTCTCTTCCTGCACAACCTTTCTGCTCTACAAAGGGCATTATGTTGGCCTTTCAGGTGCTCCCAAACCTGTCGCAACCCTTCTTTCTTTGTGGCAACTGCGTTCTTGAACAGTTTTCGGGTTTGCTTCTTCTGTTTCCTGATTTATCCTATTTTAGTTTGTCTTCTACTTTTTCGCAGTGGGTTACTTTCCCTTACCTCCCTGACTCCAAACACTTTGCGACAGTGAAGATATATTATGTCGCCGAAGATTTCAAGCTTCTTCTCCAAAGTTATCTGTTTCAGGTTGTTATCCAACTCGTTTGCCAAGGCTTCGTCTAGCTGTTCCCAAAGCCCTTTTGCACTGGCAAGTGGAAACTTAATTGCATCTCTCTTCCCGTCCAAGAAGTGTGTGAGATCATCACCAAATATATTAAACTGTTGAGAATGCAAGGACAGCGTCTTCGTAGTAGAACGGGCTGCCTTACGATATTAGGAAGACTGCATATTAGTTCCTTTGCCATTGGGCGTGAAAAATATTATTATACTTGATGGAGATATGTAACTGAACATGAATAAATTGTGTCTTGTGAATTATCAAGAGGAGTTACACTTATAGTGGCATTCAAATTAATACGTATCTGTTGACATACCCCGATGTGTGTATTTGGCCACGGACCTTATTCCGATTATTATATATTACTACAACTGATAGACGGCACACATCAATAGATGGTGGCATCAAGCCGGAATCAAGAATCATCCTTTTCGTATTGTTTGAAATATGCCATATGACTTTTTAAGTCTGAGTACTGTTTTTTTTGGTACGAATACGGACCATGCCAAGCGTACAAGAGTATCATCTGCTGACCAGTCAGTCCATGTGAGGATGAAAGAACTGTAATTACTATTGAAATTCTTAGAATAACCATTTCAGAAGGTGAAGTTTCTGGAGGAAGCAAATTTGTTAACATCATTACGGAGCTACAATGTTGTTTTATGCCCGATGATGGCATGCACTCAAGTAATTTTTATGAAGTTTATCAAGAGGACGACTTACAAAACGGCGGTCCTGTTCGAGTGCGCAGATGTTTAAAAGCTAAACCTAACCTTGTCGCTGCATTAGTGGATCACCTCTCCTTGTGGCTCAGAAGTTGGACCCAGGAGGAATTTTTTTTTCAGACATATAAGTAAATTTAATGATCCACCAGCTTGACTTTGAAGAATCTGTTTGGCAGAGTTCTTCTTTTTACATGTTTTTATGTATCTATGTAACTACATGTTCGTTTGCTAGTGGGTTTGGTTGGCGAGGGAACCATTAATTCACCATATCAATCCTATGGTCTTGAATTCTTTGTTGTTCTTTAGAGTCGGTGAATAGTTATCTCGGATAGTGGGGCCGGCATTACAAAGCTGTGTGTTTTACTGCTACTACCGAGTTTACTATAGCCATTTTTGTTAGTTGTTCTGCCCCGTTTATTTGTAAATTTGTATTTGTTTGTCAAGTTAATTGTATTTTTATTTGGTTTATTCTCCCTTAATGTTTGTGAAATGTGTACACCTGATCTTGCTATTCTTCTGTTATTAGATGTATTGTATGTTGTGAAATTGTGCTTGTCGTGTCATAAGTGTGATAGAGCCAATGTTTTTCATTTTTTATACATTTCATAAATTTCTGCCTCAGTTCATTCCTTAGTATTTTCTTGTGTTGGCTCTTTCTACTCTTTGTCTGTAGTCTTGTTTGTATTGCTATTTATTGCTCCTACTGTACCATCTATAGTTCAGTGCAGCTTGTTGATATTAATTGCTGAAATATTTGTTGGTGATATAGATCACAGAATAAATATATATTAATTGAATGATTATTGGATAAGTTTGAGTCACAATAATTGTGAAATATGGCTACCCTGTAATATTTTGTTAAAATAGGGAAGGACTTTGGTATGGAGTGAGAAACTTTGAAAACCTTTGCTCTCACTGAGCATGCAAATATAGTGAATAGGCTGGACGACATAGCAAGAGAGGAGAGAGCCTTCACCAGAGAACAGAAGAAGAGAGAGGAAGAATTAGCTCTGGTTGTGGAGAAGATGAGACAGGAAGAATTACTATAGCTGAGAAAAGAAGTCATGGATAATTAGTTAAAATGAAAAGAAAGGAAGAATTAGCTCTTAAACAAGAGAATAAGAGACTAGAACAAAAGAATAAGAGGCTAGAATTAGCTGAAATAAAAAGTAAAGAAGATTTAGCTATTGAACAGGAAAATAGGAGAAGAGAACAAGAACTTGAGAATAGGAGAAGAGAACAAGAACTTGAGCTTGAGGAAAACAGATTTGCCCATGCTTAGAGGATGGCAGAAATTGAGTTGGAAAGATTAAATTTTGAACATAAACAGGTTAATCCAGCAGGTGAAGAGGCTGGAAAGAAAGACCTTGCTTCTATTTTTAAATTAAATTTGCCCAAATTTAATTCAAATTTAGACGATATTTCGTGATTTTTTAAAAGAAATGAAACATGTTGACAAGAATTTAAGATTGATAGAGCTACATGGCCCAGCAGGTTAATGAGTTTATTGGCCGGTGAGGCTCTTACAGCAGTCTGCACCATGAATGATCAAACTAGAAATGATTATGATACTGTGAAGGCTTTGTTGCTAAAAATATCAACTGGAAGAAAATGGATACAGATTGAAACTGAAATCATTGTTGCCTGATTCAGTCAAAGATTTTGCTGAATTTATTGCAGCCATTAAGCTTTGTTTTTCTAGATGGATTGATTTATCAAAAATTGATAACACTTTTGATGGGCTGACACAATTAATTTTAAGACAAAGTCAGTGGGGACTTTTTGTCATTTTTACAGGAGAGGAAGCCTGAGTCATTGTCTGCTTTGGAAAGTCTTGGACAGCAGTACTAAATTGCACATCTTGGAAGAAATCTTAGCAAGTCTAACATAAAGGATCCATTGCTAGTGGCATCAGCTAGAACTACGACTTACAATCCACCCAGACAAAGATGAAATAATGTGGATAGAAATTATCGATTGATTCGAGATCACAATACTGGATCTTTCAGGGGGAGGTATAATTTTAGCAATAGTTCACAGCAACCTCAAAGGAATGTACAATACTATGATGATGGATATACACCTCAACAGTACTATTCCAGACCTAGCAGAGATTAGAACATAGGTGGATACAATTTCCACTCAAACAGAGGACATAGATCAGTCTATGGAAACATTGGAAATAATTACAATAGCAGGAATTTGCAACATAACAATAACTTTCGACGTTCTAGAAATCATGAACGTTCCAATGCAGTTGGCATCAGAGTGAAAAATAATACAGTTAACAGTGTACAATATAACAATGCTGCTTCTCATGCAAATGCATTTAGTGTGGACTTGCCCAATAGTGCTATTTGTTCTGAATGCAATTCTTTGTTTCAGCTGGAGGGGGTTCCTAGGCTCTTGTGCGGCCACCCTTTGCCAGTCATGTCCTGTTATGATGGGACAAGATCATTAGTGTTCAATAAAGGTTTTGTAAACAACCAACTTGTTTCAGTGCTCAGAGACGCTGGTTCCACCACTGTAGGGGTTCGAAGATTATTAGTGGACCAAACTGATTACACAGGCAAAGAAGTCAAGTGCATCACATTCGGGGGCACAGTTGAATATTATCCAACTGCTGAACTATTTTTAGACACCCCTTTCTTTAAAATAAAGACTCTGGTTTGTCTGTTGGAAAAATCAGTGGCTATGATAATTTTGGAGAATATCCCTGGACTCCATGAATGCATTAATGATGATATTTTAAAATGTGAACATTAACATGTTACTACCTGAGCTCAATCTTGTGCAGAGATGAATGAACAGGTACAAATTGAAGAAGTGAATGATGAGGAGGTGACTAATGAAGATGATTTACAAATTGAACAGATTAATAAAGAATCATTTATAAAGGTGCCAAGTGAAGATGATTCATTAAGAACATTTTTTTAAGGTAGCCAAGTCTGATGATGTAGTGTATAATGATAATTCCTTACACTGGTATACAATCAAAAATGGGATCTTGATTCGTAATTTCAAAGATCCAACATCAGTTAAAAAACAAATTATGGTGCCTGCTATATTTCGACAAATTGTCTTACGTCATGCCCACGATGTTAATTGTGCAGGACATTTAGGTATTACCAGGACAAAACAGAGGGTTTTTTCTCATTTCTTTCGGCCTAGGGTGACAAACGATGTTAAAAGCTTTTATCGTACATGCAAAGCGTGCCAAGATGTGGCAGCACAACGCTCCAAGCACGATGCGCCTATACAGGTGACAGACATATCTTTGCATAAATTTGCAAAAATGGCAATCGACCTTATAAGTCCACTACCAGTCACGTCAGCTAGAGGCCATCGTTATTTGCTAACGTGCATTGATATGTGCACACGCTGGCCAGAGGCTATTCTTCTGATGTAGCTGATGCACTATTTTTAATTTTCAGTCGGTTTGGTTTTCCCGAAAACACATTATCAGATCGGGGAACTCAGTTTGTTTCTGATGTTACGACTCAAGTTTTGAAGGGCTTCAAGATAGACAGATCACTTAGTAGTGTGTATCACCCAATTTAATACGGGAAAATTGATCGCTTAAATGACTGTCTTAAACAAATGCTTGGGAAAGTAACTGCAAAGTACTCGCAGGACTGGGATAGTGTGCTCCCAGCTGTATTATTCGCGTATTGTGAGATACTTAACGAACATACATGATTTGCGCCGTTTGAGTTAGTCTTCGGTGCCAAACCAAGAGGGCCCATGTCTATACTGAAACAGTTACTGGTTGTAGCTGACATGCCCGAGGATGTCCAAACCTCCTACCAATACATGGTTAACCTTAGAAAATTATTGCCAGGTGATGAGGCCTATGTATTGTTACCCAACAAAGACAATAAATGACTTGTATCGTAGAGAGGACCATATACTGTAATTGAAAGATTGTCAGATTTTGACTACATTATATCTATTAAGGGAAAGAGAAAACCTTTCACATCAACATGCTGCAACAATTTCATTCTCGTCCTCCACATCTTAAACCGGTTTTTGAGGATATCGACGAACCTATTGATCGTCGCTGTTCCTTAGCTGTCATACAGGAAGAGTTGTCTGATTTGCTTAATTTTCCTGAGTCTCTTTTGTCTTTGCCTACCATACCTCTTTCATCTACTGAGACAAGGAGGGATATTTCTATTTTACCAAATCTTAGCTTCATATCCAAAGGATCAAATTTCTCTGTTACTGCAATCTTTTCCTGACGAGCTCACGGACATACCTGGGCGTACAAATATCATTGAACTTGATATTCTACTTACTGATTTAACACCAATCAAGCTAAAACCTCATCCTATGCCTGTGAATTTTCAATCATAATTGCAAACAGAAATACAAGATATGATAAAATTAAACATAATTTCTCCATCTCAGTCTATATATAATTTTCCAATGGTTTTAATAAGAAAGAAAGAGAAATCCATTCGGATCTGCATTGATTTCAGGCGTTTGAATAGCGTTTTTATCACAGATGCTGAACCTCTTCTTTTGTTAGATTCTCTGCTGGATAGACTATCTACAGCAACCTTCTTCGGCAAATTTCATTTTTCTAAATAATATTGGCAGATACCTCTGTTGGATAGAGCCAAACCTTACACAGCTTTCGCTACACCTTTAGTCTAATTCAATGTTATGTCTTTTGGACTAGTGTAGCAAAGTTGATTTTGCTGGGGAGGTTATGATGGTATCCTAAAAGAATGAAAAGGTGTCTGCTTTAACCGTGTGAGGTCAAGCACATGTAGGCCTCTGACTCTATAAATGATGATGATGAATTATGTGCAGAGAACCTACAGCTACCTCCCTAGGTCTCACACGGTCACTCTTCTGGCTCTAGTGTATGGTGTATTGTGTACCTAGTGTCTAGGGGAGAAATGAAATGATGGTACACAACAGTCAAACACTTTAAGTTTCTATAAAGAAGATAATAAAACTAGCAGTTAAGTTTTTCTTTGAACAAATCTTTACAATTTATTTTGCCTGTACATTCATAGCTTGTGGACAGGTCTTTGAAAATAAGGACAAGATAGTTTACAGAAAAGAACAATTAAAATTTTGGGGACAATTTGCCCAATAACTGAAAAGTTATTATGTATTTATATATGTCTTTATTGTAGGAAATATTAAAAGAGTCCACTTTATTTATCTAAAGGGAGAGTCACTGTATATGAGGGCTGTAGTTCATCCTACCCCCATAAACGTCCTGTGTAATATTTTGAAACACAAGAAACTGTCAGAGATGCCCCAGATGTCTAACTCATCACCTGGGAGTCCTTGTTGTAAGATATTTCAATGTGTAGTTGCAGAAAGTTCAATTTCACCACTCGCCAAAGCTCCTACTGTTATCTTCGACAGCATATAAGACTGGTTGGAGACTGGTTGGCGTTTATTAGTACTCAGCAGGTTTCCTGTCACCAGCCGGCAACAGGAACATAGACCCTCTGCAACAAAAGGACACCCTGGCCTTTTATCTCTGATCACTCCTTCTAACACTTAATTTCCTACGTGGATATGGGGTCAGCCTCGCGTGCCTTACAAGTGCACTCGCCCCGAATTGTACAGGACTCCCACCTTGTTGTGACCACACCTCAGGTCCTTATAGTAGATACGCCACTGTACGTTTACATACTTTTCATCAATACAATAATGTGGCGTAACCACATTTCCTTTGATATGATATTCTCTTCCTTTCTTTTCAATTATATATGCTTCAGGCATGTAAACAGTGTTCATTGAACACAGAGGCTTACTAATCTATTCTAATACAATAATATGACAACATAATAACAACATACATCAGTTAGATACCGTTTGGGACCCAAAGACGCAGCAATAGAGAATGCAGTCAGCAACCCATAGCTTGACTGCTTGCGTCAGGGTCAGCGAACCAGAGCTGACCAAAACCCTACTCCACCTCCACGTGGTGGTCCTGGAAACAGGCTGCATCACTGCAGTCTGGCTGAGAGAGTAGGGATCGGAGAGGGAAGGCAAACCCGGTCCCAAAAAATGCTGTGCTGAAGTCGGATGTGCCGGCCGAAAGGCGCAAATAACGCAGCTCTGCTGTAAACAGACACAACGCAACCAACGGCCTTTTCAGGACGAACGAGGAAGAAGAAGAAGAAGATACCGTTTACTGTGAGGACTCAACAATGTCTGCTCCCGACATGTCCTTCACTTTTTTCCCAATAGCAGTATCTAACTTTGTAGTTGGACCAAACATATTAAATTTCAGAAAATATCCTTACCACAATCAAGAAATATATAAAGAAATAACGCTGACTGCGTGAAGAAATGACCTCAGCTTCCTCCGAACTGCACAGACTGTGAATTTATTCTTTATTTACGTTTAGAATTAACACAGCTGTTTTTCAGCGTATCTGAATACAATTTTTAGTTCAACTGGCAATGAATAGTCAAAGCCTTTTGCTAATATTTACTAGCACTGGCCAATCGAAACGTTCTACTACTTGAATTCAAAAGCAGTTTGAATGAAAAACCAAAATAATTTCGAATAATTTCTGCGTCTGGTGGTCGAATGGCCAGTCTGCTTTTGTCATGCCCAATACAAAAAGATGTTTCGTTAGGATTACATTTCTCCTACTGCTCCCCTTTCCCATTCATACTCTTGTTACCCAAGCGAATTTGAATGTACCTCCCTGCCTCTTTTCCAAGCTCGCGTCCCCCTAACGTTACAAAAAAAAACATAAGCAGGAACGCCAGTCTGTCTGGTCGAGTGTCCTTAGATATTAGTATTTCTTCAATAACTTCTCTAATACTGGGACTATCATATTATTTAAAGTACATTCTTACTCAGCTAACTCTACGTCATACTATCATATAATTTTTATGGGGAACTTCATAATGGTTTAAAATTTCCAATTTATGTCATCGTCAATCGTCAAATAAAATTTTGCACAAGTCCGCCATCTTTCCTCTCCTTCATCTTGCTAGCATGTATTTTTCAAATAACTAACTTGTTTTAGTTACGTCAGAAATGCTACCACTAGGAGGAAATTAAAATTGTCTGCGTGGTTTTGCTTTGGCTGGCTTTTTCGCAGTGTGTGTATATGCATTGCAGACTGTGTCATCGAAGCGGGGTGTAGACGGGGCGGGTTAAGAATTTGCGTTACTAATTAGTATTGTATCGTGTAATACTACCAAACAATGTAAGGATTACTACTAAACTTTTGCGTTACAGTTGACAGAAAGCGTTACTTCAGATAGTTATTTTGCGGCACGCTTCCGCCAATAGTTAATTATAAGGCTAGACTACAAAGGATATGCAGCAGATTGGGCAAAAGTTAAATATTAGTAGTGTTTCTCGAAAACGAAACTAAAAGCGTGTCAGACTATTACCGTGAAATCGGTCTATAGGCTTAGCACTGTGCAAAAAGCAGCGCTGCTGGCGTCGAAGATGCCAACCGTCAGACACATGCGGGCTAATGTATTTATTATCGTTTTATGCCTAATTCTTACTGAATTGAGCGTTTATTCTCGCAGATTTTGCTACACACCTCCTAAAACATGCATTCATTTGCAGGTTATAATATGCGAGATAACTTAGCTCCATGAAGTCTTACTCGTTTTTCTGATCTTCATCATAAGGATGTCTGCTCAAAAAGTCTGCGCCAACGTTCAAAGGGCCGGAAATGTATTCTATCAGAAATGAGTATGGCTGCGACAACAGAGACCATCTCAATAATCTGGAATTTTCATGCTTGGCCTGTGATAAGAACACGAGTTGTGAATGGTCCGTTTGGACCACAAATGTCCTGCCATATAAATAAATCTGGAATTTCTTTATAGACCATATTAAAGCTAGACATTCTTTTTCACTGGTTGAGTAATTTTTTTCCGCCTTGTTCAACTTGCGGCTAGCCTACGCGACTGGGTTCAATTCCCCATCTTGTGAGGGGGACCTTTGCAACAATGTAGCGCCCAGGCCCACATTGCTTGCGTCACTTCTCACAACAAATTCTTTAGTCAAGTCAGGCAATTGCAACACTGGCCTGCTTGTAAGCTTCTCTTTTAACTCCTGGTAAGCCAATTCACACTGTGCTGACCAAATTATAGTATCAGGTTGACCTTTGCGAGTTAAATCCGTCAAAGGAGCACATATAGAGTTAAAATGTTTGATATACTTTTGGTAAAAACCACACAAAGACACGAAAGATCGCACATCTTTTTTTGTTTGTGGTCTAGGTGCCCTTTTTAATTTTCCCAGATTCTTGGGATCAGGGGTCATGCTACCCTGATGTACTGTATGTCACAAGAATTCCAACTCTTTACAACCAATACAGCATTTTGTTGGCCTAGCTGTTAAGTTAGCCTCTCTGAGTCTATCAAACAGCATATTCAAAGAGGTAACGTGTTCCTCAAATGTTTCCGTAGCAATGAGGATATTATCCATAAAATTCGAAATACATGGATTTTTCAGGGGATCCAGCAATTTTTGCATCATCCTAGTAAACACACTCAGGGCATTTTTCAAACCAAATGGTAACATATTGAACTCATAATGACCTTCCGAGGTGCTAAAAGCTAAATAATGTCAAACCTCAGGCTTTACTGGAATCTGGTAATAGCCTTTGCTAAGATCCACCTTAGAAAAATATTTTGCCTTGTTCAGCCTGGCAAAAAGTTGAGTAGTATCAGGTAATGGATCCACCTGACCTTCTGTGACATCATTCAGTTTCCTGTAATCTATGCACAGTCTATGTTCTCCTGATGGTTTCCGCAACAAAACCACTCAGGAACTGTAAGGAGACTCACTGTGAGAAATAATCCCTTCTTTTAACAAATAACTTCATCTCGGTTGCGATAGACAAGGCCATTAAATGTGTTCCCTCCTGGATTTGTCTGACCAGATATTTCTTCAAAAGGTTCACATGATAGACTTTCTCCTTTCCCTTTTTGTCGATCTTACAATTTGTTCTGGATACTTTTTCCAAAACTGTATATGGCCCTTGCCATCCGATATGAATTTTATTGTTGCTGCCTGGCAATAGAAGAAGTACCTTCTCCCCTACAGCAAGTTCTCTATCCTTCGCCTTTTTATTATAATAAGCAGCTTGCTTTTTCCTGGCTTGTCTCAAATTTTCATTTGCCAGGTTCCAACTAGTTTTTAAACGAGTGGTCAGTTCGTTTACATATTGGTATGATGAGATAACAGTCTCCTCTGCCTTCTCATCTGTCCAGGTCCTTAGCAAAGCTTCCAACGTACCTTTTATAGGCCTCCCAAATAGGAGTGTTGCGGGTGCCATTCCAGTTGAATTATGTGGTACTTCCCGGTAGGCAAACAATGCGGCGGGCAAGTAGTGGTCCCACATATCAGGTTTCTCATGTGCCAGCTTTCTCAGGATAGAAATGAGAGTCCCATTGAACCTCTCTACCTGGCCGTTCCTTTGGGGGTGATACGGACTACAATGAAAGTGCTTGGCTTGAAACAACCTGAAAACCTCTTCAGTTAGCTTCCCCTTGAACTGAGAGCCATTATCAGTCAAGATTTGATGCGGGAATCCTAACCTTGTGAATATCGTAAGTAATGCCTCTGCCACATGTTTTGAATCGATTGATGACAGGGCTACCGCCTCTCCCCACATAGAACAAGTGTCTACCAGAGTAAGGATGTAACTGTTCCTCCTCTTGATCCGAGTGAGAGGTCCCACAATATCCACTGCAACTCTCTCAAAAGGGGTTCCCACTATGGGCATTTCCCCAAGAGTTGCTGGAGCAGTCCAATGCTTTGGAGCTACTCTCTGGCATTCGGGACAGGATTTCACATATCTCTTAATGTCTTCCGTTATCCCTGGCCAGAATAAATGACAAGCTATACGCTGTCCTGTTGCGCTAATCCCCATGTGACCACTAAAGGGGATAGTAAGACCTAACTCCATTACTTTCTCCCTATATGAACTAGGAAGGACCAGCTGTCCGTGACCAGCTGAACCAGTGCCGGCCTTCCTGTATAGCAATTTATTCTTCATATAGAATTCTCCTTTATTAGGAAGAGTATTGCTCTTTGGGAGTTTCTTGTAACACGGCTTCAGTGACTTATCTTCAGCCTGTGCCTTTCTCATCTCCTCTGGATGAGTATTTATGGGTTCATCTTCTTCCTTTTTGGATTGTGATCGTGTCTGGACTGTTGCCATGATCACAGGTCTCTTGGGATTCCCCAAGAAGACATATCTACACCCCAATATCAGAGGGTAGATTGGATCATTTAACACTGCTGCCTTGATTACTCTTTCCACATATCGCGTCTTCACATTTATCCTGGAGATGGGAAGTGTCATGGTCGCTACGTCCTTGGTTGCCGCTTGGATCTCCACTGTTTCTGTGGTGTATTGATCTGCCTGCACCAGGTGAGAACTCACAATTGAATCATAATCTAATCCCGTATCATACAAACACCTTATGGTGACTCCATTGCATGTTACATCTTCACACACAGGGGGGTGGTAAGGTTCCTGCTGTTCAATAGAGTTGACCTTTACTCCCTTCCTTCCCGTTTTCATGGAAGCGAAACTTGGAGTTTTCCTTCTACAATTTTCAGTGTTATGGTTGTCCATCCGACAATTCTTACAATACCTCTTTCCTTGGTTAAAAGGTTTTCTTTCATCATTTCTTCTATCATTGAATTGTAAGGGTCTATTCTTAAACTCATTTCGAGGCCTATCAAAATTCTGCCTATTTCTGTTATTGAATTTATTATGGGTTTGAGGGGCCTTACTCTGATCTATTTGTTTCTTCTTTGTGCCAGCTACCTCTGCCTGGGCTGCCTGATACCTCTCAGCGACATTTATTATCTCACCCAGCCTCTCTGCACCCTGTTCCATGAGAAACTTTCTCATGTCTGGAGCCATGGACTCTCTCATTTGTTCAATGAGTATCATCTCTTTGAGATCTTGGGTTTTCCCCAAAGTAGCCCATTTCTCCATATATGTTTCCAACCGGGCGGAGAACTGGTGATAGGTCTCACCCGACAGTAGCCTGGCATTCCTAAATTTCTTTCTATAAAACTCTCCGTTCTTTTCGTATCTTAACAGAAGAGCTTGCTTCAACATGTCATAGTTGTCTTGGTCATCCCTGCTCATTTTGTAAAACACTTCATAAGCTGTTCCCCGAAGTCCCTGAGACAACTTTACCCCCCATCTTTCTCTTTCTAACCCATAAGTAGTGGCTAAAAGTTCAAACCTACTTAAATACCCTTCGATGTCATCGTCTTTCTCAACAAAATGGTCTACATGAAAACCCATAGCTGAGGTTGAGGCTCCCTGACTAGCAGTGGCATCTGAGGCAAAGGGGCTGGCACCATTTTCAGGAGCATGGCCTTGCAATTCTAACTCCATTAGTCGTATCACATGCTCCCTCTGCAATCTCTTATCTTCTGCTTCCCTCTGCAGTCGTTTTTCTTCTGCCTCCCTTTCGGCAGTCAATCTTTTTTCTTCTGCTTCCCTTTCGGCAGTCAATCTTTTTTCTTCTGCTTCCCTTTGCAGTCGTTTTTCTTCTGCCTCTAATTTTTTCTCCTCAAATTGGAGCCTCTTTATCTCAGCCTCTCTATTAGTCTCTAATGCCCTAGCCTCCTTGTGAGCCTCAATCTGCAGCCTCTTAATTTCTTTTTCAGCCTCCAACTTTCTTTCTGCTTCTAACTTCCTATCTTCCCTAAAAGAATGAAAAGGTGTCTGCTTTAACCGTGTGAGGTCAAGCACACTTAGGCCTCTGACTCTATAAATGATGATGATGAATTATGTGCAGAGAACCTACAGCTACCTCCCTAGGTCTCACACGGTCACTCTTCTGGCTCTAGTGTATGGTGAATGGTGTACCTAGTGTCTAGGGGAGAAATGAAATGATGGTACACAACAGTCAAACACTTTAAGTTTCTATAAAGAAGATAATAAAACTAGCAGTTAAGTTTTTCTTTGAACAAATCTTTACAATTTATTTTGCCTGTCCATTCATAGCTTGTGGACAGGTCTTTGAAAATAAGGACAAGATAGTTTACAGAAAAGAACAATTAAAATTTTGGGGACAATTTGCCCAATAACTAAAAAGTTATTATGTATTTATATATGTCTGTCCTGTAGGAAATATTAAAAGAGTCTACTTTATTTATCTAAAGGGAGAGTCACTGTATATGAGGGCTGTAGTTCATTCTACCCCCATAAACGTCCTGTGTAATATTTTGAAACACAAGAAACTGTCAGAGATGCCCCAGATGTCTAACTCATCACCTGGGAGTCCTTGTTGTAAGATATTTCAATGTGTAGTTGCAGAAAGTTCAATTTCACCACTCGCCAAAGCTCCTACTGTTATCTTCGACAGCATATAAGACTGGTTGGAGACTGGTTGGCGTTTATTAGTACTCAGCAGGTTTCCTGTCACCAGCCGGCAACAGGAACATAGACCCTCTGCAACAAAAGGACACCCTGGCAATTTATCTCTGATCACTTCTTCTAACACTTAATTTCCTACGTGGATATGGGGTCAGCCTCGCGTGCCTTACAAGTGCACTCGCCCCGAATTGTACAGGACTCCCACCTTGTTGTGACCACACCTCAGGTCCTTATAGTAGATACGCCACTGTGCGTTTACATACTTTTCATCAATACAATAATGTGGCGTAACCACATTTCCTTTGATATGATATTCTCTTCTTTTCTTTTCAATTATATATGCTTCAGGCATGTAAACAGTGTTCATTGAACACAGAGGCTTACTAATCTATTCTAATACAATAATATGACAACATAATAACAACATACATCAGTTAGATACCGTTTACTGTGAGGACTCAACAATGTCTGCTCCCGACATGTCCATCACTTTTTTCCCAATAGCAGTATCTAACTTTGTAGTTGGACCAAACATATTAAATTTCATAAAATATCCTTACCACAATCAAGAAATATATAAACAAATGACGCTGACTGTGTGAAGAAATGGTCTCAGCTTCCTCCGAACTGCACAGACTGTGAATTTATTCTTTATTTACGTTTAGAATTAACACAGCTGTTTTTCAGCGTATCTGAATACAATTTTTAGTTCAACTGGCAATGAATAGTCAAAGCCTTTTGCTAATATTTACTAGCACTGGCCAATCGAAACGTTCTACTACTTGAATTCAAAAGCAGTTTGAATGAAAAACCAAAATAATTTCGAATAATTTCTGCGTCTGGTGGTCGATTGGCCAGTCTGCTTTTGTCATGCCCAGTACAAAAAGATGTTTCGTTCGGATTACATTTCTCCTACCGCTCCCCTTTCCCATTCATACTCTTGTTACCCAAGCGAATTTGAATGTACCTCCCTGCCTCTTTTCCAAGCTTGCGTCCGCCTAACGTTACAAAAAAAAACATAAGCAGGAACGCCAGTCTGTCTGGTCGAGTGTCCTTAGATATTAGTATTTCTTCAATAACTTCTCTAATACTGGGACTATCATATTATTTAAAGTACATTCTTACTCAGCTAACTCTACGTCATACTATCATATAATTTTTATGGGGAACTTCATAATGGTTTAAAATTTCCAATTTATGTCATCGTCAATCGTCAAATAAAATTTTGCACAAGTCCGCCATCTTTCCTCTCCTTCATCTTGCTAGCATGTATTTTTCAAATAACTAACTTGTTTTAGTTACGTCAGAAATGCTACCACTAGGAGGAAATTAAAATTGTCTGCGTGGTTTTGCTTTGGCTGGCTTTTTCGCAGTGTGTGTATATGCATTGCAGACTGTGTCATCGAAGCGGGGTGTAGACGGGGCGGGTTAAGAATTTGCGTTACTAATTAGTATTGTATCGTGTAATACTACCAAACAATGTAAGGATTACTACTAAACTTTTGCGTTACAGTTGACAGAAAGCGTTACTTCAGATAGTTATTTTGCGGCACGCTTCCGCCAATAGTTAATTATAAGGCTAGACTACAAAGGATATGCAGCAGATTGGGCAAAAGTTAAATATTAGTAGTGTTTCTCGAAAACGAAACTAAAAGCGTGTCAGACTATTACCGTGAAATCGGTCTATAGGCTTAGCACTGTGCAAAAAGCAGCGCTGCTGGCGTCGAAGATGCCAACCGTCAGACACATGCGGGCTAATGCATTTATTATCGTTTTATGCCTAATTCTTACTGAATTGAGCGTTTATTCTCGCAGATTTTGCTACAACTAGTCAACGCGCCTGCGACTTTTGTCCATATGATGAGAAAAATTTTATCTTATCGTGATGATTCATCACCTACATTGATGACATTTGCCTTTTCCACGAATCTTCGGATGATCAAGTTATTGGAATTCAGTCATTGTTGAATACTCTTCGTCTCCATCATTTTACTGCGAGACCATCTTAAACTCAAATAGGATTCACTGAAATTTCTTTCCTTGGTCACAAAGTGGGAGTCGGTTTTCTTAAGCCTGTGGATTCCACTATCTCAAGGATGCTCAATCTGGAAATTCCTAAAAAAAAAAAAAAAAAAAGGTTCGCAGTCTTTTGGATCTTGTCGGATTCTACAGAAAATTCTTACGTAATGTTTCAGAAACTACGTCAGTTCTGTCTTCATTATTAAGGAAGAACTCTCCAAATAAGATTGTTTGGACTCATTCATGCGATGAGTCATTAAATTTATTGGAAACATGTTTTCCTAGATCACCAATTTTAAGATTGCCTGATACTAGACTTTCTTTTATTCTTAGGATCGATGCCTCCGCGTCGGGGATAGATGGTACACTGTTGCAGAGCTTCGAAGATAATCTTCAACCAATTCTATATGTCAGTTGAAAACTGACACCAATTGAAAAAAAAACCCAATCATCGAGTTGGAACTACTCGCGGTGGTTTATTGTTCTGCAAAATTGCAACGCTATCTTATTGGCACAAAATTCGTCCTGGAAACTGATCAACGGGCTTTATCTTACCTCAAAACAGCTACATTTTGTAATGAGAGGGCAGCCAGAGCAGCAGTGGCGCTCCAGCCATGTGAATACAAAATACGAGCAATTAATGGAATTCAGAACGTATTGGCGGATGTACTTTCTCTGTGTTTAAAAGACACACAATCAGCTCATAACACTGTAAATGCAAGTACTAATGTGACGTTACAACAAACTGACCCACGAAATTGTCATCAGTTTAACCAATAGACAGTGTACAAAATGTGCACATATGTTGCTGAAGATGCTTGTTCTTGCCTGAATCTGATGGGTTATTACTGCTGCTTCGTAACGAATACTTATGAAGACCTTGATGAACACAATTGTTTCACACTCTATCATATTGTTTCAGCGATAAGATGGAATAAATCGCTCCTTGAAAATATTAACATTTTTGGCTTCTATGGACCATGATAACTCAGCACATGATAATGATGAATCCTGAAATCGCCGGTTGCATGTTATACCTTGTATTGCTCAGCTCATCACAGGGATGTCCGGATCTTTATGTTCTTTATCCATACACTGCTTATGTGCACGAACCACGCATTAATTGCATGACTACAAATAATCTAACATTCTGAAACATTTCAGTGCGATAATGCATTTCGTTTGGACATTGTGAACTTTACGCGAAAAGTTAAGGGAATTAACTCATGATACATTATCATTGATTATAAAGGGACATAACTTAATAAATGAGAACTTGTGATGTTAACATTTATTCTAATTCGAAATAGAACATAACTTCATTAACTTTAATTATTGATGGAACTTGCATTATAACGTGCAAGATAACCATGGACATGTGCGATTATAAAAATTTTTGCGGGACTTTAGTTGGTTATTGCTGAACCAGTACGGATGACATTTACATATTAATGCTTTAAATACGGTGCTTTAATTAGCTGTTAATTAGTTTTAATTAGTTTCATGAGATTCTGTCTTTGACATAAGTCAGTACAACACTCACGCTAATTATATAAATGAACGTTATAATTGTTCCCACAACAAGTTCGCAAGTTTTACCATACATCAGCGGAATTTTATTTGATTGGACACACAACTTTGTCATTTTAAAACTAAAGAAAAAAAATTGACATCCCAATATATCTTATGGTACAGGTACTCAAGATGTACACATGACAATAATCTTGTATCGTATGATGATGCAATCATTCACATTACACATATGATTGTCTTACTAACTTCATCTGTTTACGTTTTTTTAAAACTTTTTATGTTCTGTAATGCTTTGAATCATTGCTTTTTACTGATTAGTAGTCATTTGACAACTGAAACTGATAGGCGTGTTACAGGACGCTGTGATGTATGTGAGTTGATGCATTGCTACCATTATGCTTTAACGGGTCGTGGACACTGTGAACGGTGGTTTGGTTTTGATAAAGTGAAAGAATGTAGAAAAATGGTTTAAGAAATATGAATGGGTGTAGATATAGACTATTTGTCTTAGTTGAAGGGAGATAAAAGGAGTGAAGGGATGCTTTGAGAAAAGGGAGGAAACTCCATATATTTCGGTTGGTGGGTAAAGTGTTAGATTTGGGTTAAGCAGATGTAGTGGGTTATCAGTTATGGTTTAGTACATTAACATATGAGGAGTTAGTAGTAAGCTTTAAAGAAGATGGTGTGGTGTGCAGTTAAAAACAGCAAAGGGAGATAATGTAGGATTGGGTCCCTTGCGGGTGTTAGTGAGTTGGGAAAAAAAGTATGCACGGGAAAGTCGAGATGCGTCAACACAGTTTAGGAATGTGAGAACGGGGTTGTTAGGGCAGTCGAGTTTGAGACGCGCTAGGCGTAGGAAGAGAAAACGGGTTTTCTCCGAAGTGTGTTAAAGTTAGATTTGGCAAAACGCGCTCAGCGTAAGATGTGTGTGAGAAACAGATACTCAGCGTAGGTGATCAGCAACATGTGCTGTGAATAAAAGAGAGATAGAAAAACGCTCAGTACATTACTGATCATAAATTGTTGTAAGTCAGTATTGTGTGGTGATAGTATTTATTCTGAGGATAAGATAGTTGTTAAAGAAAAGGTGTATTTCGATTGAGAACAAAACAAGGTATGTTGAACATTTTTGATCTATCAGTAGCATGTGTAGCTCAGCAGACCAGGTCTGAGCAAGAAGTTAATAATAGACGAAATCTTGGCAAAGTGACAGCCCTGGCGGTAAGGCCAGTTTTCTCTCAGAGAGATATAACAAGAGACATATGAAAAGAAAAACATAGGAAAAACGGTCAGCACGGAAGAGAGACAAGACGTTTCTACCAGAAGAATTAAATGACATTGTGATAGCTGATATAAGCAAATAGTAAGAAGACTAGAGATTTGCAGTTTTGAATATTGAATACTTTTGTTGCTGAAGAAGCTGTTGTTATGAAAGACTGCTAAACTTGTTAATAAAGTTCGACCTTTGACATCTTCACTGCTATTACTCGATGAATTCGTTTGAATCAACAGAGAGTATGAGAAAATATTTTTGTCAGTCTGAGAGAAGGGAGTTTGTCACATTTACCTTTCTACATACTATCTACTGAAAGGGCAGTGGTCCGAACCTTCAAATACGATCCACGGCCACAACACTTAGTCATGGCTACTTCACGTTGGTGTTAAATTGATTTTGTCTTGAGTAAACATTGGCGATGACACATGTACTATTCTCTGCACTTTTAGGATTAAATTGCCTACCCTGTGGCAAACCTGGGTGCTATTCTAGTTTTTACTTCCTGTGAGATTTGATGTTACCATATTTCACTCTGGTGATTTTGTGCTCACACTACATGAATAATGAAAACTTTGTTTTCATTATTTTTGCCCGTGGGGTGGAGGGGGGGGAGAGAATGGGGGGGGGGAGAGAATGGGGGGGGTGATGTTATGAGTAAAATTCATAACGATTATGTGTGAAGCATCTTCAGCTCGACAGAGCGTCATTCCTTATATTTTATTACGGACTTACTCACAATAAACGGAAATGACGTCATGCCGAGAGAGTACGGTAGCAGACGCGAATTTGAGCAGAAGCGGGGTTTTTATTGTCTGCAAGAAAAGATGCCGATTGTGTTTTAATGCGACAGGTCGCATGTGTGTTTGCTCCTGCAGTCTACTGTGTTTTCCCTGAGTTTTAACATCACTAAGACATCAATATACTCAGTTGAGGATTTCCTAGCTTCTTTGAATGTCAGGAAATAACTTTCATTATTGTGTCGAATGTATCAAATATATGAAACTGTTGAGAATGCAAGGACAGCGTCTCCATAGTGGAACGGACTGCCTTACGACATTATGAAGACTGCATATTACTGCCTTTGCCACTGGGCGTGAAAAATATTATTTTACGTGATGGAGATATGTAACTGTACATGAATAAGTTGTGTCTTGTGAATTATCAAGAGGAGTTACACTTATAGTGGCATTCACATTGATACGTGTCTGTCGACATACCCCTATGTGTGTATTTGGTCACGGACCTTGTTTCGATTATTATATATTACTACAACTGATGGACGGCTGTTACGTACATTTATTACCTAAGGGGGTAGTCTTCGGTCCTGCCAAATGTACGCACCAGTCTTAATATAGTTATATTATTTGAGCGTTCGATTGATTCACGCACTGACGTGCACAATGCAGTGTGAGTTGCTTTGGACGCACGGGTAACCTAGTTTAGGGATTCTGACGTCATGTTTTGTATGGGGGCAGTACGGACGATGTTGATGTCCATGGAATATTTCTTGTATTCGTGGCAAGTTGGTGGAAGCCATTATTTCTATTGATATATATATTGGTCTTCATGTCGAAGCCAATAGTGGAAGTATCATGTAAGTGTCGCCCCATTTCACATTGAATGTTTATCGATTTTTAATTGAAGTATCAGGCCGCTCCTAGTTATGGTCTAGCGGGAATCCATCGTAGTATGTCATTCCTAGAATGGACAAACGGAGTCGATTGCCTTGTTTGAATTACCGTAGAGGGAGGATACCTACGAGGAAACGAAGTTAATTGATTTTGTATGCTTCACATGTTTTAATATGCCGTTTCGCCAATGCCAAAGTCATGGCATGGATTTTGGGAGAGGTTAGTCAACAGAAGACTCTAACCTGATTGTATTGCCGTGTATGACTTTGTCTGGATTATATATATGCTACATAAGTATTGTATGAAGAAAGTCTGGGAATTTTACGGGTATGATATCAAAGATTGATCCTCGAACATGAATCCGTTTACCACGATAGACGTCCTTGGAAGAAGGTCAACGGACTTCATTGTAAATGTATATTAGCGGAGAACAGAAGTGATCCTCAGCTCACTTGGATAGAAGAGGACTTGATTATTGAAGAATCTCCAAGAATTTAAGAGTATGATCAGCAACTTTAAAGTATGACATTTGCATCTGTAATCTGTAACCATGATCGTCTTGTGTGTTCCACTCCGTATGTGTCACGTTAAATAAAATATATGTACAGTCATCACAGACTTGTGTGCTGCCAGTAAGTGACCAGTTAAACACTACTTGTTGGAGTTCGTTTTGAAGAACATTTTCTGACATTTTGTTTCTTTGCAACCATTCGCGTAACGAAGTTCTTCACCATTAGAATGAACGGACCCAACAGTAAATGGTATGCCAGTGTGGTCTGGAAATAAATAATTTCACAGGAACGTACTCAATCCAAGTATCGGTTGAAAAGAAGATTTGAACTTTCAAGGCGACAACATCTCAAACTTGGAACCTAGTGTGATGATGAATCAGAATCAACTTACGGTTACCAAATGCTCAAGGTCATCAATCAACCTCCACGTCAAGTTTTACAGTGACTGACTGCCTTGGGATCACCTATTCGTCATTATTACGTGCGAGCTGTTGTTATATACGCAGAGCGAAGTATTTTATCCTCAGACGTACATCCACGGAGACGAGGCACATTGTTTTTTTCCCGGCACACGCGAGATGAGTATAACGTGCTTTCGTTGTACATTTTATTACTTTTAGCTGTGCCTTTTATAGTTATGTCCATCTTTACATTTTCCATGTTATATGTTATATGTTGTACATTCGTCGTGGGAGGTAGGGAGGTTGATCTGACGAACGAGATCCATCTCGAAGCCAATTCGGGCTCTTCGTCAGACGTTCTGTAGGGCTCAACTTGTAAGTTTCAATTGAGCGATAATTCCGGTCCAAGGCTAGAAACCTTGCCGAAGTTCCGATCGCTAATTGTTCCTTATAATAGTATCTGTTTAGCTGTTTCGTCACGGTTACTTGTTGTTTTTGGTAGTTATTTTTACTCGTATTTAGTTTTATGATGAATTTTGTTTGTATTATGCGTCCGTCTCACCTTTCCTGTCGTTCAGTTTTTTACAAAACCTATGTTTTTACACTGTGTTGTCAATTGTCCTGTTGAGTATCTGATCGTAGTTGTCATCGTAAATTTTTACGATATTCTATTTTAGTTATACATTTCTAATTTTGTTGATTTCTACGATTGTGTTCACTCGTCTTTGATTATCGTGTCTTGTCGGTAATGTTTCTATTGTCTTTCACGTTGTTGATTTCATGACATTTCATTACATAAATTACTATATTGATTATTGATATATTTCATAACTATATGATAACAAAAGATACCGTTCTAGGACAGGAACGAAGAACACTTGTTATAGTAACAAGGTTAATTAATTTACATTGATTAATTATCATTTTATAAATCAAGAGTATTGTGACTACTTATAAAGCATAATGTATTCACTAGATTATTTCATTAAGCAAGCAAAAGCTCTTCAGATGGCTCCTGATGAAGCAAAAGCATTTGCACTTGCAGAATATAAGAAAGCTCAAGAAATAGAAGCCGAACAGAGAAAGTTAGAAACTTTAAGACTAGAAAAACTTCAATTTGAGGCAGATCAAAAACGGATTGAGTCTGAGGAAAATGAGAAAAAAATGAGATTAATTGCTGAGTAGAATGAGAAAAAAATGAGATTAACTGCTGAGGAGGATGAAAAGAAGAGGAAATTTATAGCTGAGGAAGAGGAGAAAAAAATGAGATTAGCCGCTGAATTAGAAGAGAAACGATTTCAGCGAGAGGCAGAACAGAAGCAAAGGGAGGCTGAAGAAAGACTTAAGATTGAGATGGAAAATAAACAAAAGGAAATGATAGAAAGAAGATTAATAGCTGAACAAAATACATTACGACTTCAGCTTGAGATGGAAGAGAATGATAAAAAACGACAGCATGAACTAAAATTAGCAGAGTCAGAATATGAGAGACTTAGGTTAACTCAGGAAGCTAATTCTCAGAGAACTTTTGAAAGCCAAACTTCATCCAGACATGATCATTTTAAGGAAATTCACCTTAAATTACCTAAATTTAATCCCCCGTCGGATGACGTAATATTTTTTCTAGATAGATTTGAGGCCACTTGTAGGTCTTATAACGTGGATAAAACACTGTATTGCACATATTTATCCAGGTTACTTACTGGGGATGCTTTAGCAGTTTATCATACTACCAGTATTAATGAGAAGAATGATTATAATGCTCTTAGAGCCGCACTTCTGAAGAAATTTCAAATGACAGAAGATGAATACCGATTAAGATTTCGTACATTACTACCGCAATCAAGCAGAAATTTCAGTGATTTTCTGTCACAAATACGACTAACCCTAGAAAGATGGATCGAATTATCCAAAATTGAAAAGTCGTATGAAGGTCTCTTCGATTTACTGATGCGCGATAAGGTACTATCGTCTGTAAATCCTACATTTCTCGCATTTTTACACGAACGGAAACCTTTATCAATGAAAGACTTAGAAGAACATGCAAAAAATTTTTGCACTGCTCACCCAACCATGGATCTAAGTAATGCACAGATTAAGAATGAATTGCCTGTTGCTTTTGCAGCACAAAAAAACAATTTTTCACGAAATCGTTCCTTTAGTGCTGACAGGTATGTCAATAAGGGAAATAATTACAATTTTAACAATGATAACTTTTACAAAGGGAAGCAATTTCAACAATCTGCTCTATTTAATGTTTCTTGGAACCAAGCTCACAGATCGCGAGATTTTGGTAACAATAATTTTAAAAATAATCAAGGACATTATAATAAACAAAACTGGAGATCAAGGATCTCAGGGTCCGCAAAACAGACAAGGTTCTTGGAATAAAAATTTTAAAGAACATCATAACTTTAATTATACAAATTATCGGACTCATCCAAATTTTAACTCAAGCAGAAACGACAATTATGGCAATTTTAATGCAAATAATCAAAATCGATCGCGTCGTAGAGATAGATCGTCGAGTAATACGGGTAGACATTCTAATGTCTCTTTAATTGATACACAGGCTAACATTGAACAGGGTAAAGTAGCTGAAACTCACAATGCTATGTCTTGTTCTCTTGATTGTACCCAGGTGAAAGACTGTCCAGAATGCTCGACTCTTTTCCAGCCTAAGGCGATCACGACGCTGCGTTGCGGACATACCTTGCCTAGTCTACCTGTAGTCTGTACGGCCACTGCTGCGTCAGTACACCAGGGACAGGGCTCTCTTAAGTTTAACAAGGGATTTGTCAACAACATTTCATGCTCTCTCCTATTTGACTCAGGTTGTAGTACTGTGGGCGTCCGGACTTCGCTGATCAACCCAAGTTGTGCCACGGGCAGGGTTGTCAAGTGTGTGACTTTGGTGGCACCGTTGAAACATTTCCCACTGCTATTATTGACCTTAATACACCATTTTTTTCAGGAAAGATCCAGGCATGTTGATAAGGTTGATAACGTTGGATTTTTATTCCCGTTAATGATATCCACCAAAAGATAGATATAAGTGGATGGAAGCAGACATCATCATCATCATCAGTTGATAAGATCTCTATGGTGTTGTTTGCTCCACTGTAGTGTATGGAATGTCAACTTGACCTACGCAGTGGTGTGTAGACATGGATTGAGTGTATAATGTGCGAATGATGATAAAGGTTCGTGGTGTTGACAAAAAATGTTCTTTTCTCACACTCATGTATGGCTGGAAGTCATCGACACCAACGACTGTGTACCTTTTCTAAAGTTTAATTGGACGTACACACTCGACAGCACAGATAGTGACAAATCACAGGTTGCCATAATACATCATAGTACAGTGGATAAATGGTCTTGCAATGTTACATGGGCACTCATGTAGAATAAGTGTATAATGGACTGTCAGTAGCCAAGCACTCAGTATCGCCCATACATATATCATCTGACTTCACTGACTGAGCACGTCAGCTTATAAACAACATTTCAGATGGCTTCTAAACCTAATCTCGTCTAGCGACGATTCTTCAACATAATGTTCAGCACATATTTTTCCATATAATAATATTGAACCGCTAATAACGGGTTCTCATGTGTAGCAGTGATCTCTGGACTAAACAAGCGATAATACGGGCATCCCTTTTCTCTTCTTGAAAGTCACTACATGTTTTGGTTCCAAGATGGCTTCACTCGTGAGCTGTCACTCACGTTTGGATACAGATAATGAATCTGTCCTAAAGTTAGTCATTCATAAAACATTTCATTGCTCTGTAGATTTGATCATGAACAATTGACTGCAATCTACAGGATATAGTGCTGCTAGGAATCGAAGTCGTTTTCATCGAGTCAAATATATTCTCTTAGACATTCAAATCGTAACTATCGAAAATGGTGGCTTCGATCGAGAGTTCATAAGAGTATCTTTGATTACCTTGGTATAGGAAATATGAAACTGCCATTCCTTGGCAATACGACTAAACACTGGGGTAAAGCATACACGATAGGTTTAGACGACTATCACCTTCCCCACAAATACTGAGATCACTTTTTCCCCGGCGACAGGCCGACATGGAAAACACACAGTCCCTATCAGGACGAAGCCAAATCACACCACTCTCTAGCGACACATCCGCCGAATAGCCTTCGACCTCTCTAGAGACAACAGAACATATAGTTCGACTTAGATATGTAAAGATATACAGATATAAGACAGACTCGTCCTACTCAGACAAACAATACACATAAATTCAGGCCATAGATATTCTGAAGCAAGAACAATCTATTATTACCCAAACAACGAATAAATCGCAGTAAAATGGATTTATCCGCGGAGTTTGATCGAAAGAGCCGACACAACTTTCAAGGGAAGTAACTCAATAATGACTTTCCCTTAAGCACTAAAAAATTACCTATGTATAATATTGTAAGATATCAAAGACTGCACGTAACAGTCTTACCACACCTCCCGGGAAAAAAAGAAAAAAAAATAGAACATTTTTTTTTTTTTTGAAATACATCTAGGAGCAACGTACAATAGGCTCACAACGCATGAATAATGCGCAGATGAAAATATCAGGAATACCTATAACGCCTAATATGAGGCTAAGTCGACTTATGGAGCGACTGGTGAGAATGTGTCTCATAAACTGAGAGAAATTATTTCTCTACAAGTATATTTTTCCAGGAAGGTGTCATCAAAGTATAATACAATTCTGGCAATTACACAATGCCTAAAAAATTCATATCATCATTTCGCATTAGATATCTTAAATTTATGATTTATGAAGAAAAAAATCATCAAAGCACAGCGGTGAATAAACATCAATGAACCGCTATGTAGTGATACAATCATTATATTATTAAATTACAAATGTGTATCTATCATGATATAGAAAAGGAACTACTATAGAACCAGACATATCAAGAAGTCTAAGCCCTAATAGTTATGTGGAATCATGTGGGCATCTTGACAGAATGTCTGCCATCACATTATCTGATCCACGAATAGCTCGCACAGAGAAATGAAAAGGTTGAAGAGCAATTGCATATCGAGTAGACCTCGAGCTCTTCAAATTCTTACTCTGTATAGCAGTAAGAGCTTTTTGGTCGGTTTCTACTATGAAATGTGCGCCTAGAAGGAATCTCTGTAGTTTGAGGATCGACCAAACCATAGCTAATAGCTCACGGTCTAAAACCGAATAATTCCTTTCTGCCGCATTAAGTTTTCTGGAAATATACATTACAGGATGCAGAGTTCCAGAGTACTCTTGCATTAGTGCCGCTCCAATCCCAGTGGATGAAGCGTCACTACGAAGAACGAATGTCTTATCTTTAGTGGGTAGCACTAAAATAGGTGGTGTTGAAAACAGTGTTTTAATCTTATCCAGAGAGCATTGGCATTCCTGAGACCAGTGGACCACATTAGGCGAACCTTTCTTTAGAAGTGTTGAGAGAGGTGCCATGATAGAGGATAGATTCTGAATGAATCTGCCATAAAATTGAATAAGACCTAACAGACTTCTCACCTGTTTTTTAGTCTTAGGGATTGAGATGTTAAGTATCTTACTAGTATTATGGTCCTCTGTCTTTAGGAAACCATGACCAACTCGGTGGCCTAGGAAAGAAATTTCGCTAAAACCAATATAGGCTTTAGAGGGTTTCGCTGTCAGGTTGTGCTCACGCAAAGTAGACAGCAATTCATCTAACCCCGAATAGTGATCTTCCCAAGTATCGCTGAAAAGACAGATGTCGTCTAGATATGCAATGACATCTGACCGATAAGATAGGATTCGGCGCATCATGCGTACGAATGTAGCTGGTGCGTTCATAAGACCGAAAGGCATAAAATTCCATTGGAACAAACCTCTAGGTGTTGAAAAAGCCGTGAGAGGTTTGGCGCGTTCAGATAAAGGAACTTGCCAATATCCTTTAGACAAATCAAGTTTAGTGAAAAAATGAGATTTGGAGAGTCGAGTAAGTAGCTCTTCCAGTAAAGGCATAGGTTCGGCATCGAACTTAGTTACTTGATTCAATTTTCGATAGTCAACGCAAAGACGTATGTTATTGTCTTTTTTACGCACAATAACCATCGGCGAAGAATATGCAGAGGTGGATGGTTCGATTATTTTCAAATCTATCATCTCATCCAACTCTTTCTCGACCTGTGCTTGAAAATGTATAGGTATAGGATAAGGTCTAATCCTAATAGGAGTATGGTCAGTTAGAACAATGTCATGTTGAATGACATTCGTTTGTCCAGGGATGTCAGTGAGTACATCCTGAAATGTTTGCAACATAGTTGAAACTTGTCGCTGTTCTCCTAGAGACAAATCAGGAGAGACAGTAACGTTCTTCCATGATTCACTGGAATGAAGTGGGATCATTGGAAGAGGAAGATTTACATCTGAAAAACTTGTTTCCTCATCCTGTATCACGGACAGTGATGAGTAATGACCATGTGGTACTGGAGAATTGTCCGTTGCTTGGAAAATGGGTTGCAAATAATCCGGACGTTCATGGAATTCAGTAAGCATATTGATGTGGAAGGTTTTATGCTTCCCATCAATATCGACAATATAGTCGACATCGGAAATTTTCGATATTATATCGTACGGACCTTTCCAAGAAATAAGTAATCTGTTTTCCCTACAAGGTAGTAATACAAATGCTTTGTCACCAGGACAAAGTTGTCGTAAGCATCTCTTCTTATTGGCAAATTGCCTTGCCTTCTGTTTCGCAAATTCAGAAGAAGAAGTTGCTAATTTGCATGCTTCGATAATCTTTTGTCTCAACGCGATGACATATTCGTAGGATGACTTTGTGTCATCGTCAATATTGTCAGATGTTATGAGATCGTGAAGCAACGACATAGGGCCACGCGGACGCGCGCCAAAGACGAGTTCAAAGGGAGAAAATCCCGTATGTTCATTGGGTACCTCTCTGTAAGCGAAGAGGGCCGCAGGTAAAACTCTGTCCCAGTCCTGAGGATGATCCTCAGTTATCTTCCCCAGTAAGTTTTTAAGTGTTCTATTAAGGCGTTCGACCATACCATTAGACATTGGATGGTAGATACTACTTAAAGATCTATCTATCTGCAGAGTAGACATTACTTGAGACATGGTATCTGATATTAGTTGGGTGCCATGGTCTGACAATATCTCTCCGGGGAACCCCAGACGAGAAAATATAAGCCAAAGAGCATCTGCAATATCAGCAGTAGTAATGCTCTTCAGAGGAATAGCCTCTGGCCAACGTGTGCACATATCAACACACGTCAAGATAAACTGATGTCCTCTGGCAGACTTGATCTTAAATGGACCAATTATGTCTATGGCCATTTTTTGGAACGGCCGAATAGGAATGTCCGCCGCCTGAATGGGTGCAGCATGCCGTGGACCTTTGGATTTAACTTCCTGACATACTTTACAAGATCGACAATAAATCCGTATGTCCTTGTTTACCAATGGCCAAAAGAAAGCCGCAAGGACTCTTGACTTAGTACGGGAAAAACCCATGTGTCCAGCACACTGAGAGTCGTGAGCGTGCTGCAAAATTTTAACTCTCAAATTCTTGGGAACCAGGATTTGAGAATGACTTGACGTAATGGAGTCTTGAACCATACGTACAAGTACGCCATTCTTCTTTGTAATCCACGATTTACGACTTGTGTCTTTATTCGGATCACCTTTAGTTGCAAGAATGAAGAATTTCTTCAGAGTGGGATCATCTTCTTGCTGTTTTATAAACGAGTCACGAGAAATTACCAAGGGATTATCTTGGTTATGCACTTCATTATTTTCAATAGATGAAGTTTGAGGCATATTAAGAGCCTGAGCTCTAGTGACTACAGCGTTAGCAATCTGCATGTTTTGCCTTTCCCACGTGGAAATTTGTTGCGGAGTGCATTCTTTGACTCCATGAATGCGACCGATGATGAGGTCAGCGATCGGATTCGGAAGAAGACATGCGTGTACATCTCCTGTAAAGAAAGGAGTAGCAATCCTAATGATAGCAGTAGAGTATTTCTCTAATGTGCCGCCAAATGTTACACATTTGACTACTTGTCCAGTGGCACGGGAAGGATCTACGAGTGACTGCCTAACACCAATTGTGGTGCATCCAGAATCAAATAGCACAGAGACTGGATTGTTATTCACTAAACCCTTATGTAAGACAAGAGAACCTCTTCCATCATGCGCGACTGATGCCGGAAGAGCAGGAAGAGGATGGCCACAGCTTAAAGTAGACACTGTGGTTGGCTCAAATAGCGTTTTGCATTGGGGGCACTGAGATGCTCTCCCAAAATCAAAAGCGGCACATGCCATATTACTAGCATCATTATTATCTTTACTCTGTTTATAGGCTTCATTGGACTCTTGTTGTGCAGAGTTTGCCTGAAAATGTGGTTTATGTCTTTTGTATTGAGATCTACCTCGGTTATTATCACCTCTGTAGTTATTGTTACCTCTATTGTAACCCCTATTTGGGTTTGAGTCATAGTTCCCTTGGTTACCATTATCATATTCATTATAATGAGTATCTCTGTAATTATGATCTTGTTGACTCCAAGACGGATAACCCTGATAGTTTCTATAATTACTTCCTCTACGGAAATTCCTATAATTATGACCACCCCTGTGTCGAGAGCTATCAGCTCGTCTCCAGTTCTTTGAAGAAGAACCCTGAAATGATTGGTTACCTTGGTTTTGATAACTATTATGGTTACCTTTTTTATCAAATCTGTTTTGAGGTCCCTGAAATCTGTGTGAATAATTGGGATTGTATGGTGTTGCTGAAGCAACTGGCATACTCTCCTTAATCTTAGTGTTGCCAAAAGTCACGTCGGGGTGTGCAGTGACATATTGGGAACAATATTCTTCCATTTCTTTTAGAGATTTGGGTTACGCTCATGTATAAATTCAAGGAAAGGTTTGTTCACACATGACATAATCTTATCTCTGAGCAACAAATCCATAAGTCCTTCATACGTTTTTTCTGTTTTGGAAAGCTCAATCCAACGATCAACTGTGAGACGTGCCTTTGCAGTGAATTCTGAGAATTCTACACCCGTCTCAGGCACCATCGTTTTAAATAAAAGGCGATAGCCTTCCTCACTTAGCTGATATTTTTTTATCAAAGCCGCCCTAATGACATCATAATTATCCTTATCTGCTTCTCCTACAAGGCATAATCTAGTCAAAGATTCACCTTTCAAGTTTTCTGATAATTGATTAGCGTATTGTGATTTATCCACATTATGTGTACGACAAGAACGTTCAAATCTATCCAGCCAGAATGTAATATCGTCACTGGACTGATTGAACGGTGGAACCTTAACCTTGTAAGTAGAAGGTTTACCATTACCACTAGATGCCTGATTAACATTACTCATACTTGTCAATCTCAATTTCTCTAACTCAAATTCATGTTCTCTTATTGCTTTTTTCTCTTCAGCATCTAATCTTTTTTGTTCAGCCTCCCTGTCTAATCTTTTTTGTTCAGCTTCCCTGTCTAATCTTTTTTTGTTCAGCTTCCCTGTCTAATCTTTTTTGTTCAGCTTCACTGTCTAATCTTTTTTGTTCCGCAGCAGCTTCTCTTTCTAATTTTTTTTTGTTCAGCTGCAGCTTCTCTTTCTAATTTTTTTTTGTTCAGCTTCAAATCTCCTTTCCTCCACCTGCATCTGCAATTTCTTTTGTTCAGCAGCAGCCTCAGCTTCTCTTTCTAATCTTTTCTCTTCCGCCATAGCTTTTCTTTCTTCTGCAGCTAATCTTTTCTCTTCTGCAGCTAATGCTTTGTCATATTGAGCAACTGCCCATTGTTCTAATTGTTGACCAGTCTTATCAAGGGCTTTCCCTTGTGTAATGAAGTATTCTAATGTAGCCATGATGTCTAACAATAATACTAATCACCTGAATCAATAATAATACCACAAGTTCTCAATGACTTGATTAATCAGTATACTATCCCAATATCTGTGGGTCACAAGCCTTTAATAAGGTCTTGTATAATAGTAATAATAATCAGGTACTGGTTTATACCATAATCCAAGTGCAGTGCACAGGCAATTGTGTCTTATGAAATATACCTATATAAAACATATGTCAACCAACAGAATACATAAAGTACAAATAGGACTGACAATACAAGAACGTTTGCAGAAATCAAAATAAATCAAATAGGGAAATCAATGAAAATAATCACTGAATCTGCAAAGAATAACAACACAAATGACGTCACAATATATGAATATAAATTGAGAATAGAACTGAAAGATAGAAAAAGTTAGACCAACAAATTACAAACAAATCAAAACAAAACTAAAGAACAAAGAAATATTACAAAAATAACAATAATTACAGACTTCACAGCTAACACAAAAGCAACAGTTGTCGCAGCAAATTTTCAATCAAGAAAATTGCACCTATAGAAAACGCCCACAACGGACCCTCTATGACGTGGGATATTCTGTTGTGAGGACGCCGCCCAACCTTAAACACAACCCGCTGACATAGAAACTAACATACTATACAAACAAATAACATGTAAACATAAATATATATATAAATTATGTGTATGATAGTATGTGTTGCAAAATAGGCTCAGTCTTACAGTAATGGCAAAGTTATTTTTATGAAAATAAACAAACTGCCACTTTATTCAATTAAACATTCTGGCCTTAAATATTAAAGTTCATATATGGAAAACAAGAAGATCCATCGATGAAAATAGGACTTCTTAGTTCACAAATACTGTCTTCCTGTTAACATTGACAAGAATTGATCCAACTGTTCTGTGAAACTCTATAATGTCTAATGTAAAAAATGTCAACAACGCTGACCTACATACTGCATTCACCTGACAGGTCACGTGACGAAGTGTTGACAAAGAGCAAACCAATACTGCAAGTGTGTCGTATCAGCCACAGGAAACGGTCTGGTATCGGTAATCTGTTGACTTCTGAACTTCTGCGAGGTCAAACCCAGAAAGCTGGCCCACCAGTTGATAAGGTTGATAACGTTGGATTTTTATTCCCGTTAATGATATCCACCAAAAGATAGATATAAGTGGATGGAAGCAGACATCATCATCATCATCAGTTGATAAGATCTCTATGGTGTTGTTTGCTCCACTGTAGTGTATGGAATGTCAACTTGACCTACGCAGTGGTGTGTAGACATGGATTGAGTGTATAATGTGCGAATGATGATAAAGGTTCGTGGTGTTGACAAAAAATGTTCTTTTCTCACACTCATGTATGGCTGGAAGTCATCGACACCAACGACTGTGTACCTTTTCTAAAGTTTAATTGGACGTACACACTCGACAGCACAGATAGTGACAAATCACAGGTTGCCATAATACATCATAGTACAGTGGATAAATGGTCTTGCAATGTTACATGGGCACTCATGTAGAATAAGTGTATAATGGACTGTCAGTAGCCAAGCACTCAGTATCGCCCATACATATATCATATGACTTCACTGACTGAGCACGTCAGCTTATAAACAACATTTCAGATGGCTTCTAAACCTAATCTCGTCTAGCGACGATTCTTCAACATAATGTTCAGCACATATTTTTCCATATAATAATATTGAACCGCTAATAACGGGTTCTCATGTGTAGCAGTGATCTCTGGACTAAACAAGCGATAATACGGGCATCCCTTTTCTCTTCTTGAAAGTCACTACATGTTTTGGTTCCAAGATGGCTTCACTCGTGAGCTGTCACTCACGTTTGGATACAGATAATGAATCTGTCCTAAAGTTAGTCATTCATAAAACATTTCATTGCTCTGTAGATTTGATCATGAACAATTGACTGCAATCTACAGGATATAGTGCTGCTAGGAATCGAAGTCGTTTTCATCGAGTCAAATATATTCTCTTAGACATTCAAATCGTAACTATCGAAAATGGTGGCTTCGATCGAGAGTTCATAAGAGTATCTTTGATTACCTTGGTATAGGAAATATGAAACTGCCATTCCTTGGCAATACGACTAAACACTGGGGTAAAGCATACACGATAGGTTTAGACGACTATCACCTTCCCCACAAATACTGAGATCACTTTTTCCCCGGCGACAGGCCGACATGGAAAACACACAGTCCCTATCAGGACGAAGCCAAATCACACCACTCTCTAGCGACACATCCGCCGAATAGCCTTCGACCTCTCTAGAGACAACAGAACATATAGTTCGACTTAGATATGTAAAGATATACAGATATAAGACAGACTCGTCCTACTCAGACAAACAATACACATAAATTCAGGCCATAGATATTCTGAAGCAAGAACAATCTATTATTACCCAAACAACGAATAAATCGCAGTAAAATGGATTTATCCGCGGAGTTTGATCGAAAGAGCCGACACAACTTTCAAGGGAAGTAACTCAATAATGACTTTCCCTTAAGCACTAAAAAATTACCTATGTATAATATTGTAAGATATCAAAGACTGCACGTAACACATGTCTCCTTCCGAATCCAATTTGTGATGTAATACTTGGTCGCATACATGGTATTAAAGAGTGTACACCACAGCAAATTGCTGAATGGGAAGAGCGACATATTCGAACTGCAAATGCAGTAGTGACTAGAGCGCAAGCTACTAATATGTCGCATGATACACCTATTGAACCTACAGTTCATACCACTTGTTATGATGATGCTCCTATTTCACGGGAGTTGTTTGCAACATTGCAAAAGAATGATGATTCATTAAAAAAATTTGTTCAGTATGTGAACAAAAAGAATACCAGCAACAAACTTGCAAAATCTAGACATGACTTTATACTTAAAAATGGGATTTTGGTTAGAGTAATACGGGAAAAGGATTCATCCTTATGTTATCAGATCTTAGTCCCATCCTCTATGAGATCTCGTATATTACGACATGCGCATGACTCGCAATGTGCGGGCCATATGGGTTTTTTCGCGTACCAAATCCAGAGTGCTTTCGGCATTCTACTGGCCAGGCGTCCATAGGGACATCACTCTCTATTGTCGGTCCTGTTTGATATGTCAGGAAGTTAAGGTACGGGGTCCATTTCATGCGGCTCCTATTCAAGCTGCGGACATCCCGATTAGACCATTTGATAAAATGGCTATAGACATTATTGGTCCGATGCTTCCATCTGCTAGAGGGCATACGCATATTCTTACGTGCATTGATATGTGCACTCGTTGGCCTGAGGCCATCCCTCTCAAGAACACTTCATCTGCCAGTGTAGCAGAGGCATTGATGTTAATCTTCTCACGCATTGGTTTTCCACGGAAAATCTTGTCGGATCATGGGGTTCAGTTCATTTCTGAATCCATGTCTCAAGTTATGAAGACATTAGGTATAGACAGATCTCTTAGTTCTATTTATCATCCGATGTCAAATGGGTTAATTGAGAGTCTCAATAGGACACTCAAGCAGTTGTTGGGTAAGATGACCCAAGACCATCCCCAAGTCTGGGATCGGGTCATACCCGCTGCTCTGTTCGCGTATCGCGAAGTACAAATCAAGCCACGGGGTTTTCTCCATTCCAGCTAGTTTTTGGCATGCAACCACGCGGTCCGATGTCGTTAATCCACGACTTATTGGTTGACGAGAATATTGAAGAGGAAACTCAATCCTCTTATGAGTATGTGATCTCTCTGAGAAAGAGAATCATAGATGCTTGTAGACTAGCTACTGCATCATCCGAACAAGCCAAAGAAAAAGCTCGTCTATTTGCAAACAAGTATAGACGTCTTCGCCAGCTTATTCCTGGTGACGAAGCTTTTGTATTACTCCCTGCGCATAACAATCGTCTTTTAATTACCTGGAGAGGTCCTTTCAGGATCATCTCAAGAATATCCGATGTCGACTACATCGTTGATGTTAATGGTAAACATAAAACCTTCCACATTAACATGTTGAAGGAGTATTACTCACGTCCTGATTATCTACAGTCAGTGTTCCAGGCAACTGACGATCCTACACCTCCTATTCAACACTATTCTAGTTTGTCAGTCATCCAAGAAGAAGAATCTTCTTTCGATGATGTACAACTACCAATACCAGTTGTACCACTCCATTCCACTGAGAAATGGAATGATGTTACAATCTCATCTACTCTTTCGGCTGATCAACGTCAGCAAGTCTCTAATATTCTACACTCGTATGAGGATGTCCTCACTGACATCCCAGGTCATACGTCAGTCATCCAACATGACATTATTCTGACTGACGATACGCCTATTCGAGTTCGCCCATATCCTATCCCTTTACACTTTCGTGATAAGGTTGATAAGGAATTGGATGAGATGCTTCAATTAAATATAATTGAACCATCTTCATCACCATATTCTTCTTCTATGGTAATCATTAGGAAGAAGGACAATAATATACGTCTTTGCGTAGATTACAGGAAATTAAACAAAGTTACAAAATTCGATGCGGAACCGTTACCTCTTTTAGACGACTTATTGGAGAAATTATCTCATGCCACATTCTTTTCGAAATTTGACCTTTCAAAGGGCTATTGGCAAGTGCCACTCACTCCTAAAGCAAAGCCATTCACCGCTTTCTCGACGCCACGGGGTCTTTTTCAATGGAATTTTATGCCATTCGGATTAATGAATGCGCCAGCTACCTTTGTACGCATGATGCGACGCATATTGTCTCATCGTCCCGATGTCATTACTTATATAGATGACATCTGTCTTTTCAGTGACTCTTGGGATGAACATATTTATGGATTAAAAGCTTTACTTTCTACCTTACGGGATTATAACTTAACAGCGAAACCTTCAAAGGCTTTTGTCGGTTTTCATGACATCTCATTTCTGGGTCACCGCATAGGTCATGGTTTCATGTATACAGAAGACAGTAACGTCTCTAAAATTTTAAACATCTCGGCGCCTAAGACAAAAAAACAAGTTAGATCTCTTTTAGGACTAATACAGTTCTATTCAAAATTCATCCCTCATTTGTCTACTATAACTGCACCTTTTTCGTCTCTACTGAAGAAAGGCACATCTAAAGTAATAAAGGGGTCGCAGGATCACCAAACGGCGTTAGACTATATAAAACGATTTTTTTCAAATGAACCTTTTTTGAGGTTGCCTAACAAAAATCTCACTTTCATTCTTCGCAGTGATGCATCTTCTTACGCTACTGCTGCAGTTTTGATGCAAGAATATAACGGCACCTTATTTCCGGTGATGTACGTGTCCAGAAAACTTACAGAGAGCGAACTCAAATACTCCGTTCTGGATAAAGAGCTCCTCGCATTAGTATGGGCAATCACAAAACTGGAACGTTACCTCCTCGGCTCACACTTTGTGGTGGAATCTGATCAAAAAGCTCTTACCGCACTGAACACGAAGAACGTTAAATCATCTAAGTCAGCGCGTTACGCTATAGCGCTTCAACCATTCAATTTTGAAATAGAGCTATTCCTGGAGTGAAGAATGTGTTCGCAGACTGTTTGTCGAGATGCCCAAGCGAACTTGTCGAAACTAAACCACTTCCAGATGTTGAAACATCCTTACCGATAACATGAATAACTTTGTACATTATCATTGATAGTACATCTATAAAGACTGGTTATATAACTGAAGTATTCGTATAAGTATAACTTTCATGATATACTTACTTATAGATTATAACATTACTTCTTGTGTAGTAACGTTTTATTAGAACGGGAACAGTGGTATTAGAGTAACATTTTATTAGTACGGGAACATTGGTACTACAGTAACTTTTTATTAGTATGTAAACATTGTTAAGAGCGACAAATATACATTTGTTATTCCTATGGAACATATTACATTACATATCGTGTTCGAGAATATATTTTATCGTGTATGGAACATTGAGAACATCGTCTCGTCGATTACTAACTAGTTGTAACTGAACATTGACATATTGATAGTGATATTGGAATTACTTAGAATATATTAGTAACTGGTTATTTGTTAGTAATTAAGAAATATATAAATTAGAATAATTCAATTTAATCTATTTAATTGATTATGGATCACACACATACTAACTTTCTTAGTTGTCACGTAATACCTGCATTCACGGGTCTTAGTTATGATATCTCACTGTTAGATCACTAGTCAACCGTACTAGTGTTAGAAAACATTAAGGGTGTTGATTCTTAAAGTGTTTAATTTTGCATTGCTTCATTTTTGCACATTGTATTTTCAATTTTCTGTTTTATTGATTCTCTTGTCATTGATTATCATCAGTGTTGCTGTTCATTTTCATTTTTGAAAATCATATGTTTCAAATTTTTTTTTTGAAAACTTAGTTGAATTTTATTATCATCTTTTTTTTATGGTTTTTTTCATTTTTCATTTTCAACTTGTTTTTACTTCGAATATTACCACATCGTTCCAAAGTAGGTCGATTGTGGATGTGTGCTTTAATGCATACTATCATTTAGTTATATTGATTTCGTTTAATATTCTTTTCTTAATATGGTATAACTTTATGCATTTCATATATCTTGTTGTAGTTTTGACTCACCTCTCTCGGGTACTAAGTTCAAAAAAAATTAATAGAATTAATTTTTTTTAAGGGGAGGTAATAAGGGAGCTGTTACGTACATTTATTACCTAAGGGGGTAGTCTTCGGTCCTGCCAAATGTACGCACCAGTCTTAATATAGTTATATTATTTGAGCGTTCGACTGATTCACGCACTGACGTGCACAATGCAGTGTGAGTTGCTTTGGACGCACGGGTAACCTAGTTTAGGGATTCTGACGTCATGTTTTGTATGGGGGCAGTAAGGACGATGTTGATGTCCATGGAATATTTCTTGTATTCGTGGCAAGTTGGTGGAAGCCATTATTTCTATTGATATATATATTGGTCTTCATGTCGAAGCCAATAGTGGAAGTATCATGTAAGTGTCGCCCCATTTCACATTGAATGTTTATCGATTTTTAATTGAAGTATCAGGCCGCTCCTAGTTATGGTCTAGCGGGAATCCATCGTAGTATGTCATTCCTAGAATGGACAAACAGAGTCGATTGCCTTGTTTGAATTACCGTAGAGGGAGGATACCTACGAGGAAACGAAGTTAATTGATTTTGTATGCTTCACATGTTTTAATATGCCGTTTCGCCAATGCCAAAGTCATGGCATGGATTTTGGGAGAGGTTAGTCAACAGAAGACTCTAACCTGATTGTATTGCCGTGTATGACTTTGTCTGGATTATATATATGCTACATAAGTATTGTATGAAGAAAGTCTGGGAATTTTACGGGTATGATATCAAAGATTGATCCTCGAACATGAATCCGTTTACCACGATAGACGTCCTTGGAAGAAGGTCAACGGACTTCATTGTAAATGTATATTAGCGGAGAACAGAAGTGATCCTCAGCTCACTTGGATAGAAGAGGACTTGATTGTTGAAGAATCTCCAAGAATTTAAGAGTATGATCAGCAACTTTAAAGTATGACATTTGCATCTGTAATCTGTAACCATGATCGTCTTGTGTGTTCCACTCCGTATGTGTCACGTTAAATAAAATATATGTACAGTCATCACAGACTTGTGTGCTGCCAGTAAGTGACCAGTTAAACACTACTTGTTGGAGTTCGTTTTGAAGAACATTTTCTGACATTTTGTTTCTTTGCAACCATTCGCGTAACGAAGTTCTTCACCATTAGAATGAACGGACCCAACAACGGCACGCATCAGAAGGTCGTGGCAAATTGAGCGATAATGACAAGGTTTGACATCTTGCTGATATAATTGCATGGTTTCCATTCATGTCTAACATGATGAAGTTTTCTTGGTTGTGCTCTGATTTTGCAGCAGACCAACGAGTATTCTGTATCACAGTCTACACTAAAGAACGAACGCATGGAGAGCACGGATTTGAGATCTTGAGACATGGTCATCTGACAAGAATCAGATCCAGTTATTTCAATAAATACATAAACAAATAAATAGATGTATATATATAAAATATCTTTAGAAACAAGATTAAAATAAGAATATTTGATTTTTTTAAAGTCCAAACGTTGTTATTCAAATAATTAAGCACTTTCGTCACCGATGATGATTTTAAATGTTAGTAGTAGAGAAAAATGTCCATATACTGGGCCATGTGGTTTAAGTAAGTTGTTCAGTTTTCGAAGATGGGTTGTCGCTGGAGCCTTAATTTAGTGATGCTGTGTCTTTGTGGATTCTTGACTTTTCTTCACATGTCATTAGCCCAGTGGCGCATGGCATCATGTAAATTTTAAGTGTCGATCTCACAATGTGCCACCTTGGATGTCTTCTAAAACCATCTCTCAGGATTGGTGTCCAGAAATGAGAAATAGGAATTAAGGAGGGATAAAAGATAAAATTTCCCGTAAATCTTTGTCTCCTGGTGTATAAATTAAGAGAACACTCATTTTCCCCCTCAATTTCATCTTCCTGTCATTTTTCCCGAATCTAATTAACAAGAACGCTGAGGTTGCTTAGACAAATGAGAGTGTGCTTTAACACAGCGAGAAAATATGAATCAATCAGAATATAGAATATGAACATTTGCTTAAATCAATTTTGACATATGAAAATGTATACATTATTATTTCATCATCATCATCAGTTCCTCTTCCTGCTCCCTGTGGAGTATGTAGCTACTTCTGCCGTTGGTTCCTTGTGAGGAAACCCACATGAAGCAGTCACCAGCTCTTGTAGTGGTGATTTTATGTAGCAGTTTATATTGCACAATGAGGTTGCCGTCCACATGCTCACCATTTACATACATAAACGTAAGTCTCTTATGTCAAACACTTGTATTCACATCGGAAACTTACCACGATAATACGTGGTTCATGTAACTTTTATGAAAAGTATACAACAGACTCATGCAAGTCGTAAGATGAGGTTGCGCATGGCGCTGGCAACCTCAACACGTGAAACAGTTTTTGACAGAATCCACTGCTACAAGATCGTGTGAATTCTTGATGCTGGCTTCTTGGAAGGAGACGGTTACAGTGCAAACGCCATGCTCCGTAAGGAGCGAGAGATATAATGATGATGATGATGCAACAGATTCTGACAGTCAGAAAGTGAAGTGAGAAAGTACTTTGAGAAGAACACGATGTAGCGCAGACAGTCAGTATTCTTTAGTCAACTCTGCTACCATCTGGTAAATTCAACTCAAAGACAAGTAGATGATGTCGAATAAGACAAAGAAAATATGCTTCGACAACGTGTATGCCTTTCTAGGGTAAAATTTGATAATACAGTTCTTTAAGACATCATAGACCCGTAAGATATGCACGAATAGCACTGGGTCGGCACTCAATAGACTAATAAGTTATCATTTACCTCATCATTCGACAACATGGTTTCGCGTATCTTCCCAGACAAAAAGTCTGGGTTAGCAATAGGAATGTCGCTCAGTGTAGACTCTTACTCCGGAGCTCGTGATGGAGGTGGCGATAAACGAAAAGTCAAAGTGGCAAGTTCTCTCCTTCGCTAAGCGTCGACGATAACAAATGAGAAAATAACCAGGAAAGAGGGGTGGGTGAGAGGTGTGACAACATGTGAAAAGAAAACCTTGAACGTTGAAAGCGAAAACAACGAAAACTGGGAGAATTAGCACGTAAACGGAACGGCAAAGTATAACGCCGGAGGGGAGTGAAGACCACACACAGATAAATAACGTATTTTGTGACAGTATTATGTACAGAGCTTTACAACAGGAGGTGATCTGATCATCAGACCTAGTCTACTCATATAGATAAGTGCTGCTTTGAACCGCTGCCCCAAGCTGGCAGAATGGATAAACCCAGGAGTGTATAGCTAGTTTGAGAAGTACATATAAGATGGATGGAGTTTAAATTCCAGGTCCCACAATTTGAATGAAATAAAAAGATGGGTGGCACTTGGGATTTATGACTAGAAAAAAATGGAGAAGGGGATAACACATAGACTTTGACGAGGGTACAGATGACTGATAAAGTTGAATAAAGTTGGTAACGTTGGATTTTTATTCCCGTTAATGATATCCACCAAAAGATAGATATAAGTGGATGGAAGCAGACATCATCATCATCAGTTGATAAGATCTCTATGGTGTTGTTTGCTCCACTGTAGTGTATGGAATGTCAACTTGACCTACGCAGTGGTGTGTAGACATGGATTGAGTGTATAATGTGCGAATGATGATAAAGGTTCGTGGTGTTGACAAAAAAATGTTCTTTTCTCACACTCATGTATGGCTGGAAGTCATCGACACCAACGACTGTGTACCTTTTCTAAAGTTTAATTGGACGTACACACTCGACAGCACAGATAGTGACAAATCACAGGTTGCCATAATACATCATAGTACAGTGGATAAATGGTCTTGCAATGTTACATGGGCACTCATGTAGAATAAGTGTATAATGGACTGTCAGTAGCCAAGCACTCAGTATCGCCCATACATATATCATCTGACTTCACTGACTGAGCACGTCAGCTTATAAACAATATTTCAGATGGCTTCTAAACCTAATCTCGTCTAGCGACGATTCTTCAACATAATGTTCAGCACATATTTTTCCATATAATAATATTGAACCGCTAGCAATGGGTTCTCATGTGTAGCAGTGATCTCTGGACTGATCAAGCGATAATACGGGCATCCCTTTTCTCTTCTTGAAAGTCACTACATGTTTTGGTTCCAAGATGGCTTCACTCGTGAGCTGTCACTCACGTTTGGATACAGATAATGAATCTGTCCTAAAGTTAGTCATTCATAAAACATTTCATTGCTCTGTAGATTTGATCATGAACAATTGACTGCAATCTACAGGATATAGTGCTGCTAGGAATCGAAGTCGTTTTCATCGAGTCAAACTATCGAAAATGGTGGCTTCGATCGAGAGTTCATAAGAGTATCTTTGATTACCTTGGTATAGGAAATATGAAACTGCCATTCCTTGGCAATACGACTAAACACTGGGGTAAAGCATACACGATAGGTTTAGACGACTATCACCTTCCCCACAAATACTGAGATCACTTTTTCCCCGGCGACAGGCCGACATGGAAAAACACAGTCCCTATCAGGACGAAGCCAAATCACACCACTCTCTAGCGACACATCCGCCGAATAGCCTTCGACCTCTCTAGAGACAACAGAACATATAGTTCGACTTAGATATGTAAAGATATACAGATATAAGACAGACTCGTCCTACTCAGACAAACAATACACATAAATTCAGGCCATAGATATTCTGAAGCAAGAACAATCTATTATTACCCAAACAACGAATAAATCGCAGTAAAATGGATTTATCCGCGGAGTTTGATCGAAAGAGCCGACACAACTTTCAAGGGAAGTAACACAATAATGACTTTCCCTTAAGCACTATTTTGCTTTCAAAATATTTGCGAAGATAACAAGAATACCAATGTATAATATTGTAAGATATCAAAGACTGCACGTAACAGTCTTACCACACCTCCCGGGAAAAAAAAAATGGAACTTTTTTTTTTCCTTTTTGAAATACATCTAGGAGCAACGTACAATAGGCTCACAACGCATGAATAATGCGCAGATGAAAATATCAGGAATACCTATAACGCCTAATATGAGGCTAAGTCGACTTATGGAGCGACTGGTGAGAATGTGTCTCATAAACTGAGAGAAATTATTTCTCTACAAGTATATTTTTCCAGGAAGGTGTCATCAAAGTATAATACAATTCTGGCAATTACACAATGCCTAAAAAATTCATATCATCATTTCGTATTAGATATCTTAAATTTATGATTTATGAAGAAAAAATCATCAAAGCACAGCGGTGAATAAACATCAATGAACCGCTATGTAGTGATACAATCATTATATTATTAAATTACAAATGTGTATCTATCATGATATAGAAAAGGAACTACTATAGAACTAGACATATCAAGAAGTCTAAGCCCTAATACTTATGTGGAATCATGTGGGCATCTTGACAGAATGTCTGCCATCACATTATCTGATCCACGAATAGCTCGCACAGAGAAATGAAAAGGTTGAAGAGCAATTGCATATCGAGTAGACCTCGAGCTCTTCAAATTCTTCCTCTGTATAGCAGTAAGAGCTTTTTGGTCGGTTTCTACTATGAAATGTGCGCCTAGAAGGAATCTCTGTAGTTTGAGGATCGACCAAACCATAGCTAATAGCTCACGGTCTAAAACCGAATAATTCCTTTCTGCCGCATTAAGTTTTCTGGAAATATACATTACAGGATGCAGAGTTCCAGAGTACTCTTGCATTAGTGCCACTCCAATCCCAGTGGATGAAGCGTCACTACGAAGAACGAATGTCTTATCTTTAGTGGGTAGCACTAAAATAGGTGGTGTTGAAAACAGTGTTTTAATCTTATCCAGAGAGCATTGGCATTCCTGAGACCAGTGGACCACATTAGGCGAACCTTTCTTTAGAAGTGTTGAGAGAGGTGCCATGATAGAGGATAGATTCTGAATGAATCTGCCATAAAATTGAATAAGACCTAACAGACTTCTCACCTGTTTTTTAGTCTTAGGGATTGAGATGTTAAGTATCTTACTAGTATTATGGTCCTCTGTCTTTAGGAAACCATGACCAACTCGGTGGCCTAGGAAAGAAATTTCGCTAAAACCAATATAGGCTTTAGAGGGTTTCGCTGTCAGGTTGTGCTCACGCAAAGTAGACAGCAATTCATCTAACCCTGAATAGTGATCTTCCCAAGTATCGCTGAAAAGACAGATGTCGTCTAGATATGCAATGACATCTGACCGATAAGATAGGATTCGGCGCATCATGCGTACGAACGTAGCTGGTGCGTTCATAATACCGAAAGGCATAAAATTCCATTGGAACAAACCTCTAGGTGTTGAAAAAGCCGTGAGAGGTTTGGCGCGTTCAGATAAAGGAACTTGCCAATATCCTTTAGACAAATCAAGTTTAGTGAAAAAATGAGATTTGGAGAGTCGAGTAAGTAGCTCTTCCAGTAAAGGCATAGGTTCGGCATCGAACTTAGTTACTTGATTCAATTTTCGATAGTCAACGCAAAGACGTATGTTATTGTCTTTTTTACGCACAATAACCATCGGCGAAGAATATGCAGAGGTGGATGGTTCGATTATTTTCAAATCTATCATCTCATCCAACTCTTTCTCGACCTGTGCTTGAAAATGTATAGGTATAGGATAAGGTCTAACCCTAATAGGAGTATGGTCAGTTAGAACAATGTCATGTTGAATGACATTCGTTTGTCCAGGGATGTCAGTGAGTACATCCTGAAATGTTTGCAACATAGTTGAAACTTGTCGCTGTTCTCCTAGAGACAAATCAGGAGAGACAGTAACGTTCTTCCATGATTCACTGGAATGAAGTGGGATCATTGGAAGAGGAAGATTTACATCTGAAAAACTTGTTTCCTCATCCTGTATCACGGACAGTGATGAGTAATGACCATGTTGTACTGGAGAATTGTCCGTTGCTTGGAAAATGGGTTGCAAATAATCCGGACGTTCATGGAATTCAGTAAGCATATTGATGTGGAAGGTTTTATGCTTCCCATCAATATCGACAATATAGTTGTTGCGTGCATATTTTTGACGCACATATTACAAAAAATCGATATGGTTATTTAATATGGGAAAAATATAGACATGCATCCATCTGTGTATGAAAATGCTGTTTATTGTAAAAGCGAGATAATCCATGTTTGATTCACACTTTTGATTATAGGAGTAATCGGTCTGGATATCGATCCAGCGCAAGAATAGTACGCTTGCGTTTGTACTTAATTTTAGGGCCAGAAAATATATTAATTTGCTTATTGTGTTTATGGCCTGAATTCATATGTATTACATATTATTAGTACAAGTAGAATCAGTCCTATATTGTATATTTTGGATGGGTATGAGGGACTAGATTCTTGTTAGCGGAAGTATGAGTTGTCTTAACAAGTCGTGATGAGTTCCGATGTACTGCTAAGAATGGCGGGGTACGTTTTTCAAGAGCTGGTCCCTTCGTCAAGAAAAAATGTCTTACGAAGTGGTTTTTTCTTCTGGAGGAGATAGTGTCTCTACGATAGTTTGTGTTAGAGACTCTCCTTATGTCAGTATATAGATGATTCGGACTCCAGGTAAACCCAGCTCGTATTTTTGATGATCTCTCGTCGGTTAGGCCTAGCTTGACTTTTGGGTGCTTCGATATGCTAGTGTCGTGTTTTGTATCGACGAAGATGACAGATTTTCCTGCAGCGGTTATGGCTACGTGAACTAACCTGATCACCGTAGTGCTGCATGGAACCATTCATGAAATCCTTTATATATCCATTGTAATTTAACTTTGGCTGATATTCTTCCTATGAATGAGTGAACGACAACTCAGGAAGGTAGCCATGTTGGATTTCGGTCATCGTCTGTTTTGATCACTGCCAAGAGAACAGATTATTTATCTTATTATCGGACAGTGACAGAGAGATCTCAATCCTGCTAGAAACCCCCTTTTCGTGGTTTCATAAGATGATGTATCATGACATTGAACTTTGATGTACTACCCATTATTTCTGCATGTGTCATGACTTCAGATCTGCTATGTATACCTACAAATTGTTATGTCAACAAAGCCTGATGTACTCGTATGTCCCAGTGTGTACGTCTGAATAAATTGAGTAAACTAAGATTCCAGCAGTCTGCATTGGTGCCTTGTAGACACATGTGTATGAGTGATTATATTGGTCAGCACACGAACAGTACACCATTCGCGGTAATCACACTCTACACTACTACTTCATACATACACCATCCTGCGTCGGCTGAAGTGACCAAGTTTAGGGCCTGCTTCCCCTGGAGCCTTTGCCTTCCCTAACTCAGGACTAGGGTGAGTTACCCATTTACAGCTGGGTAGACTGGAGCATGCCTGATCTCAACAACACACCACTCTTCCTTACAGAGCAGACAGACTGATACTTTACAGTGGTGTACTACAGGTGTAGTAAGAAATAACATCTTTACAATAGTCGACATCGGAAATTTTCGATATTATATCGTACGGACCTTTCCAAGAAATAAGTAATCTGTTTTCCCTACAAGGTAGTAATACAAATGCTTTGTCACCAGGACAAAGTTGTCGTAAGCATCTCTTCTTATTGGCAAATTGCCTTGCCTTCTGTTTCGCAAATTCAGAAGAAGAAGTTGCTAATTTGCATGCTTCGATAATTTTTTGTCTCAACGCGATGACATATTCGTAGGATGACTTTGTGTCATCGTCAATATTGTCAGATGTTATGAGATCGTGAAGCAACGACATAGGGCCACGCGGACGCGCGCCAAAGACGAGTTCAAAGGGAGAAAATCCCGTATGTTCATTGGGTACCTCTCTGTAAGCGAAGAGGGCCGCAGGTAAAACTCTGTCCCAGTCTTGAGGATGATCCTCAGTTATCGTCCCCAGTAAGTTTTTAAGTGTTCTATTAAGGCGTTCGACCATACCATTAGACATTGGATGGTAGATACTACTTAAAGATCTATCTATCTGCAGAGTAGACATTACTTGAGACATGGTATCTGATATTAGTTGGGTGCCATGGTCTGACAATATCTCTCCGGGGAACCCCAGACGAGAAAATATAAGCCAAAGAGCATCTGCAATATCAGCAGTAGTAATGCTCTTCAGAGGAATAGCCTCTGGCCAACGTGTGCACATATCAACACACGTCAAGATAAACTGATGTCCTCTGGCAGACTTGATCTTAAATGGACCAATAATGTCTATGGCCATTTTTTGAAACGGCCGAATAGGAATGTCCGCCGCCTGAATGGGTGCAGCATGCCGTGGACCTTTGGATTTAACTTCCTGACATACTTTACAAGATCGACAATAAATACGTATGTCCTTGTTTACCAATGGCCAAAAGAAAGCCGCAAGGACTCTTGACTTAGTACGGGAAAAACCCATGTGTCCAGCACACTGAGAGTCGTGAGCGTGCTGCAAAATTTTAACTCTCAAATTCTTGGGAACCAGGATTTGAGAATGACTTGACGTAATGGAGTCTTGAACCATACGTACAAGTACGCCATTCTTCTTTGTAATCCACGATTTACGACTTGTGTCTTTATTCGGATCACCTTTAGTTGCAAGAATGAAGAATTTCTTCAGAGTGGGATCATCTTCTTGCTGTTTTATAAACGAGTCACGAGAAATTACCAAGGGATTATCTTGGTTATGCACTTCATTATCTTCAGTAGATGAAGTTTGAGGCATATTAAGAGCCTGAGCTCTAGTGACTACAGCGTTAGCAATCTGCATGTTTTGCCTTTCCCACGTGGAAATTTGTTGCGAGTGCATTCCTTGACTCCATGAATGCGACCGATGATGAGGTCAGCGATCGGATTCGGAAGAAGACATGCGTGTACATCTCCTGTAAAGAAAGGAGTAGCAATCCTAATGATAGCAGTAGAGTATTTCTCTAATGTGCCGCCAAATGTTACACATTTGACTACTTGTCCAGTGGCACGGGAAGGATCTACGAGTGACTGCCTAACACCAATTGTGGTGCATCCAGAATCAAATAGCACAGAGACTGGATTGTTATTCACTAAACCCTTATGTAAGACAAGAGAACCTCTTCCATCATGCGCGACTGATGCTGGAAGAGCAGGAAGAGGATGGCCACAGCTTAAAGTAGACACTGTGGTTGGCTCAAATAACGTTTTGCATTGGGGGCACTGAGATGCTCTCCCAAAATCAAAAGCGGCACATGCCATATTACTAGCATCATTATTATCTTTACTCTGTTTATAGGCTTCATGGGACTCTTGTTGTGCAGAGTTTGCCTGAAAATGTGGTTTATGTCTTTTGTTTTGAGATCTACCTCGGTTATTATCACCTCTGTAGTTATTGTTACCTCTATTGTAACCCCTATTTGGGTTTGAGTCATAGTTCCCTTGGTTACCATTATCATATTCATTATAATGAGTATCTCTGTAATTATGATCTTGTTGACTCCAAGACGGATAACCCTGATAGTTTCTATAATTACTTCCTCTACGGAAATTCCTATAATTATGACCACCCCTGTGTCGAGAGCTATCAGGTCGTCTCCAGTTCTTTGAAGAAGAACCCTGAAATGATTGGTTACCTTGGTTTTGATAACTATTATGGTTACCTTTTTTATCAAATCTGTTTTGAGGTCCCTGAAATCTGTGTGAATAATTGGGATTGTATGGTGTTGCTGAAGCAACTGGCATACTCTCCTTAATCTTAGTGTTGCCAAAAGTCACGTCGGGGTGTGCAGTGACATATTGGGAACAATATTCTTCCATTTCTTTTAGAGATTTAGGTTTACGCTCATGTATAAATTCAAGGAAAGGTTTGTTCACACATGACATAATCTTATCTCTGAGCAACAAATCCATAAGTCCTTCATACGTTTTTTCTGTTTTGGAAAGCTCAATCCAACGATCAACTGTGAGACGTGCCTTTGCAGTGAATTCTGAGAATTCTACACCCGTCTCAGGTACCATCGTTTTAAATAAAAGGCGATAGCCTTCCTCACTTAGCTGATATTTTTTTTTATCAAAGCCGCCCTAATGACATCATAATTATCCTTATCTGCTTCTCCTACAAGGCATAATCTAGTCAAAGATTCACCTTTCAAGTTTTCTGATAATTGATTAGCGTATTGTGATTTATCCACATTATGTGTACGACAAGAACGTTCAAATCTATCCAGCCAGAATGTAATATCGTCACTGGACTGATTGAACGGTGGAACCTTAACCTTGTAAGTAGAAGGTTTATCATTACCACTAGATGCCTGATTAACATTACTCATACTTGTCAATCTTAATTTCTCCAACTCAAATTCATGTTCTCTTATTGCTTTTTTTTCTTCAGCCTCTCTGTCTAATCTTTTTTGTTCAGCTTCCCTGTCTAATCTTTTTTGTTCAGCTTCCCTGTCTAATCTTTTTTGTTCAGCTTCACTGTCTAATCTTTTTTGTTCAGCTTCCCTGTCTAATCTTTTTTTTGTTCAGCTTCCCTGTCTAATCTTTTTTGTTCAGCTTCCCTGTCTAATCTTTTTTGTTCAGCTTCACTGTCTAATCTTTTTTGTTCAGCTTCCCTGTCTAATCTTTTTTGTTCAGCTTCACTGTCTAATCTTTTTTGTTCAGCTTCCCTGTCTAATCTTTTTTGTTCAGCTTCACTGTCTAATCTTTTTTGTTCAGCCGCAGCTTCTCTTTCCAATTTTTTTTTTGTTCAGCTTCAAATCTCCTTTCCTCTACCTGCATCTGCAATTTCTTTTGTTCAGCAGCAGCCTCAGCTTCTCTTTCTAATCTTTTCTCTTCCGCCATAGCTTTTCTTTCATCTGCAGCTAATCTTTTCTCTTCTGCCATAGCTCTTCTCTCTTCTGCAGCTAATGCTTTGTCATATTGAGCAACTGCCCATTGTTCTAATTGTTGACCAGTCTTATCAAGGGCTTTCCCTTGTGTAATGAAGTATTCTAATGTAGCCATGATGTCTAACAATAATACTAATCACCTGAATCAATAATAATACCACAAGTTCTCAATGACTTGATTAATCAGTATACTATCCCAATATCTGTGGGTCACAAGCCTTTAATAAGGTCTTGTATAATAGTAATAATAATCAGGTACTGGTTTATACCATAATCCAAGTGCAGTGCACAGGCAATTGTGTCTTATGAAATATACCTATATAAAACATATGTCAACCAACAGAATACATAAAGTACAAATAGGACTGACAATACAAGAACGTTTGCAGAAATCAAAATAAATCAAATAGGGAAATCAATGAAAATAATCACTGAATCTGCAAAGAATAACAACACAAATGACGTCACAATATATGAATATAAATTGTGAATAGAACTGAAAGATAGAAAAGGTTAGACCAACAAATTACAAACAAATCAAAACAAAACTAAAGAACAAAGAAATATTACAAAAATAACAATAATTACAGACTTCACAGCTAACACAAAAGCAACAGTTGTCGCAGCAAATTTTCAATCAAGAAAATTGCACCTATAGAAAACGCCCACAACGGACCCTCTATGACGTGGGATATTCTGTTGTGAGGACGCCGCCCAACCTTAAACACAACCCGCTGACATAGAAACTAACATACTATACAAACAAATAACATGCAAACATAAATATATATAAATTATGTGTATGATAGTATGTGTTGCAAAATAGGCTCAGTCTTACAGTAATGGCAAAGTTATTTTTATGAAAATAAACAAACTGCCACTTTATTCAATTAAACATTCTGGCCTTAAATATTAAAGTTCATATATGGAAAACAAGAAGATCCATCGATGAAAATAGGACTTCTTAGTTCACTCATACTGTCTTCCTGTTAACATTGAGAAGAATTGATCCAACTGTTCTGTGAAACTCTATAATGTCTAATGTAAAAAATGTCAACAACGCTGACCTACATACTGCATTCACCTGACAGGTCACGTGACGAAGTGTTGACAAAGAGCAAACCAATACTGCAAGTGTGTCGTATCAGCCACAGGAAACGGTCTGGTATCGGTAATCTGTTGACTTCTGAACTTCTGCGAGGTCAAACCCAGAAAGCTGGTCCACCAGTTGATAAGTTGAATAAAGTTGATAACGTTGGATTTTTATTCCCGTTAATGATATCCACCAAAAGATAGATATAAGTGGATGGAAGCAGACATCATCATCATCATCAGTTGATAAGATCTCTATGGTGTTGTTTGCTCCACTGTAGTGTATGGAATGTCAACTTGACCTACGCAGTGGTGTGTAGACATGGATTGAGTGTATAATGTGCGAATGATGATAAAGGTTCGTGGTGTTGACAAAAAATGTTCTTTTCTCACACTCATGTATGGCTGGAAGTCATCGACACCAACGACTGTGTACCTTTTCTAAAGTTTAATTGGACGTACACACTCGACAGCACAGATAGTGACAAATCACAGGTTGCCATAATACATCATAGTACAGTGGATAAATGGTCTTGCAATGTTACATGGGCACTCATGTAGAATAAGTGTATAATGGACTGTCAGTAGCCAAGCACTCAGTATCGCCCATACATATATCATCTGACTTCACTGACTGAGCACGTCAGCTTATAAACAATATTTCAGATGGCTTCTAAACCTAATCTCGTCTAGCGACGATTCTTCAACATAATGTTCAGCACATATTTTTCCATATAATAATATTGAACCGCTAGCAATGGGTTCTCATGTGTAGCAGTGATCTCTGGACTGATCAAGCGATAATACGGGCATCCCTTTTCTCTTCTTGAAAGTCACTACATGTTTTGGTTCCAAGATGGCTTCACTCGTGAGCTGTCACTCACGTTTGGATACAGATAATGAATCTGTCCTAAAGTTAGTCATTCATAAAACATTTCATTGCTCTGTAGATTTGATCATGAACAATTGACTGCAATCTACAGGATATAGTGCTGCTAGGAATCGAAGTCGTTTTCATCGAGTCAAATATATTCTCTTAGACATTCAAATCGTAACTATCGAAAATGGTGGCTTCGATCGAGAGTTCATAAGAGTATCTTTGATTACCTTGGTATAGGAAATATGAAACTGCCATTCCTTGGCAATACGACTAAACACTGGGGTAAAGCATACACGATAGGTTTAGACGACTATCACCTTCCCCACAAATACTGAGATCACTTTTTCCCCGGCGACAGGCCGACATGGAAAAACACAGTCCCTATCAGGACGAAGCCAAATCACACCACTCTCTAGCGACACATCCGCCGAATAGCCTTCGACCTCTCTAGAGACAACAGAACATATAGTTCGACTTAGATATGTAAAGATATACAGATATAAGACAGACTCGTCCTACTCAGACAAACAATACACATAAATTCAGGCCATAGATATTCTGAAGCAAGAACAATCTATTATTACCCAAACAACGAATAAATCGCAGTAAAATGGATTTATCCGCGGAGTTTGATCGAAAGAGCCGACACAACTTTCAAGGGAAGTAACACAATAATGACTTTCCCTTAAGCACTATTTTGCTTTCAAAATATTTGCGAAGATAACAAGAATACCAATGTATAATATTGTAAGATATCAAAGACTGCACGTAACAATGACATGTGAAAATTTGAACGGACGGTACATGCCTGGATGGCTTGGCGTGCAATTATTGACTGCCCATGCTCTACGGGAAGCTCAAAGACAATTATAATGGTGATAACAGTTAATACAAAACAGTTTGGAATTGTAAAATGAAGATAAACCATCAAGGATGGATGGAAAAATAAACGATCCTGTTTTCACGAAACAACTACGAGTAAATGGGCTGGGAACGCATGGGAAGTTGGGGAAAATAAACGTGAACAGCGCCCATGATTTAGAAATGGGGGAATAATCACATGAAAAAAGAAATAAATTCCAAACCATACTTTCTGGACAGTTAAAAAATGAAATGGCAGTTACTGGTTTGCTCATGTGTCAAGCTAATTGGCCCACTTCAAATATTGCACCAGAAATGGGAAGTTGCTCTCCTGCAGCCTGCAGGATTATAGATCTGAGGATATGTTTGGGTCCCGAGTTTCAGATGTATGTCTTTGACTTCAAATGTGTGCAGACTAGGGCACGACGCACTCACGGACACAAGGATTGGCCATCATCGTGACGGCATGCCGGGCTAGTCTGAACATGATTTGAAACGGTAAACAAACATATCTTTGTCTGACGTGATCGTCTCAGGTTAAAATGGTTTTTCAAATTGTTTGCATTAGACGTGTCGTCGAGAACAAGTTGGATGATTGTTCCATTACGGGGCCCTCGATGGTGGTCAAATGTATTGAAGGGAATTTTTATTTCTTTACTTTTGTTTTTAATGTTAAAGGAAGGAAAGTAAAGATAAAAGAGGCGAAGAAGAAGAAAAGAAGAGAAGCTTATGAGCATTGAGGAAATTATAGAAAAATTGACCAAAACTAAAAAAAGAAACAAAAAATGGTAAATTTGTGAGGAATATTGAAGTAGTGAACAAAAGAGAACACATTAATTAGAGGAATAAAACCCAGAAATAGTAACAGTTAAGTGAAGGATGTAAAAAAAAAATAGATTAGAAAATATTAAGTGGAGGGGTTGACAAAAGAGATAAGAAGGAAGATGTGGAAAGAATAATAGATTAAAAAAAAGAAGAATTAAAAAAAAAATCATAGAATAAAACGTAAATTGGCGGAATTTGGTTTTTATAGTTAAGAAAAAGCTAATTAGAGAAATTAAAAAGAAAAGAAAATATAACTTAAATAAAATGGGGGGTGGTAAGAAAATAAAACAAATAGTAAAACGTAGTAAACAAGATTTTAAAAAATAAGAAAAGGACCACACAAAAAAGACAGGAAAAAGGAGAACATGGAATAAAAGGAAGAAGTAAATACATAGAGAAACTCATTTAACAAGAATGAAAATTAAATTAAAGAAAGAGAGACAGACAGAAAAATATGAGGTGACATGACCACACACACACACAGACATTCACAAACAACTAAAAAATAAAACAGAAAATGATGTCACGAGTATTAAAACCAGTACAGTTTTAAGTTCAGACTTTGAAGTCACCGTTGACCTTTCAACTTCGTCTACATGCCAAACAGTCCTGAAATCCGGACTATATTCCACTGGTCAACACAGCAGACCTCACGCTAAAGCCTGGACTAACTCACCAGGCTGTTGAGAGTATATAAGCTCCAAGCTGACAGTCGTCTTGTGCGCTTTCAACATATTGTCTTCCACAGAGAAGCTCTCTCAGTAGCCCATAATCATGGTGTATTTCAGGCAGTCATTGTTGGTACTCTCAATTATCTGTAAGTACTGAAGTGTTCATTACATTTCTTCCTAATTCTACCGTACATGGTGCTTGCAAAGTCACTTCCTATTGATACGTTATCACTTCTATCCAACTAATTAACATAATACAAACGTGTAAATAACGACTATTAACTTTAATTTTATTACATGAAATGTTGCGTCATATTAAAATTATTATCCAGTTTGCTCAACACGTGATAGCATAACGGGCAAGAATATTTGCTGTGTATTGTAACGTCAGTCTAAAGGTAACTGTTTATTTTGTTTAATTTTATTTTGTTTCTTGGAAAAACAATAAAGAAAAGAAAACTTATATGTTAAAGGGCAGTTGTGTCTCATTGATTTTACTTTTGTTTGATGTATATCAAAGTGATAGAGGTGAGAATATCGCTATTTAAAAATAGGAAGTAACTTTTCAATCACCCTTTAGATTTTTCTGTGCACAATCAAGTTATGTTACTACTAACAGTGGACCAAGTGTCGTACGAGGTGACTTACTCGAGGGTGTGCATTGGGCTGGCACCTCATCATGTAACACAAATTGCCACAGAAACAACAACTACATGGACACAGGCACTTTAACACAGGCCTCCTACAATGGGACCAGTGGCAGTTGTAGCTCTGTGCTCAATAGGGAGCGAGAAAGGAGATAATGATGATGATGGTGACAGTGGAAGAAGAGATGAGAAGATAATGCTGGGCACATATTTATAAAACCAGCTGAAATCTTTGCAAGGTGATAAAGGTGTGCCAAAATGCCCGGTTAAACCAACGACTGGCCACCAAAAATGATAAGGGTGGATTTGAGCTGAAATGATAACTTGCCACCCCTATCGACATCTGGTATTAAAGTGCAAGATGTAGGTGTCTTCTCTGATTTAGAATGTTGCTGTGTGTGTTGCAGTAGAACAGTTCACAGGGTACACCACAGGCAACATGACGTGTAGAGTCATAGAAATGGTAACTTCGCTTTAGTTTTATACCATTTATTGCACGCCACAAAACAGTCATGATATATATGTCATCATCAGCACAGTATAACGAATGCAGCATTCAAAATCATCTTAACTGATAGTCATGTAGGATTCAATACTCCATAGTTGTATGGTAAACAGATATCATAAAGTTCTGGTTCGTGAAGCTTTATAAATAATAATATATATAACTTCTGCAACAGTGTCAGCTGCAGATCTTCAATGATCATAGACAATAATAATTATTCCCTTCCTGATGCTAGCAGATCAGATGTATACAATAAGTCCGTTTACTGTCTGCACGTGAATAGCATACATGGATTACAGGTCAGCTCGACCTTTATAACCTTCCTAAGTCTAACCATCTGACTTGGACGTGATCTCTGATATAACGAATCCTGGAACACAGACAATAGTCTTGTTGGTCTAGAGCGACCCATATATATATAACTAGTTCAGGTATAAAGATACCGGTGACTTAATCCTAGTCAAAGTACCTCTCCATTTTGAATCACACAGGCGAGCAAAAAGGCGACAAAATGACGAACCTCTAGATGATAGCATAAAGTTCGATACAAGAGGAATTACCTTATTTCGGAAAATCAACCATGAACATATGCCTCCAGGCAGGCTTGAATAATACTGGGAAATAGTCTAGTTAGCTAACTAACTCACAAAGACAATGTATTTCCCTCAGAAAATCACAAGACGCAGGTCGCGTCTGCTCGCTACTTAGACCATTTCTAAACTCCCCGAGCTGGGCGGAACAACAAACGAAAACCAAGTCGAGACATGCGCAGAGCGACAATCTCTGAGTCGCCGTTCACAATAAGACGATACTAAGAACATTCGAGATAAAAGTCTTATACAGTCGCGCCTTTTATGGTCATGAACAGAAGCGTTAAGAAAGGTTTCAGGCATCTACAACAGTTGACTGATACTACCAAATAAGGAGATATGGTCACGCTTCGTTCAAGAAATTATAGACCGAACGTGTCTCTATACAAGAGAAGGCAAACTCCTAAAAAATTGTAGTCTCGATAACTCGGATTATGTCCCTTTGACTGTAAAAAACATAATACACACTTCAGTCAAAAAATGATCATACATACGAAAAATGATCATACAAAGGCTTTGAAAAAAGTAATTATTTGTGCGTAACACAAGGTTCTACTTGTTCTGGAATTTCCGAGGTAAGGGAGGTAAAGAGTGACTGACGAACACATAGAGAAGAAGACTGGAGACAGAAATGAAAGGTGAAAAAGAGGACATGAAAAGGCAGAGAGCTGACGGCACGTGACAAGACGATTTGATATAATTTTGTTGAAAACTTATGCTCCTCCGGGGACAGCTTGGTAATGAATGAATGATATATATATATTTCTCGGACTTGAATTCTGGGAAATTCATAGAAATAGTATGTTGTAATATACAGTAACAGTTTTTCTGATTTAACTACCATTACTGTAAATACTTCTACTTTTGCTACTACTACTACTGTTGTTGGTGCTGCTACTGCACTTCCGCTAGTATACTACTATTACTATTATATACTACAATTATCATGACTACAGGGTGATTCAAAAAGAAGTGAACACTTTCAAAAATGTGTTACTCTGTAACCAGATTTCATATGAACGTGAAGTCTACACCAACTTGTAAAGCAGCTTTCACGTGCAGTATTTTAACTAATGGTTTGGAATAAGTTTTACTTCAGGATTGATGTTTGCCGTGTGACAGAATAGGCATTTATAAGATTTGAAAAGTGACGGTGTTACGACTTTCCTGTTAGGGCTTTGTTTGGTTGTGTGTGTTTGTGTGTGTTTGTGTGTGTGTGTGTGTGTGTGTGTGTTTGGCAGTTGAGGTCTTAAACACAATCCTCAATACCAGAACGTTAATATCAGACTCCGAAGATTGCCAAGACGGTCTGAACTCTTCACAAAGATATGAATATATGACATAATCCTGTATCCTACCTGATACAAAGATTTTGTCTTCCCGTCCACATTCAATGCTGGACTTAGAAATATTTATTTAACTGGAGAAAAAAGCATCCCAAAAGATCACATCCAACAGTTCCTATACAAACTGACTTGGAATACGGGTTAATGTGAAACCTAGTTACTGAGTTACAATTTTTGACAAAGTTCAGTTCCTTTTTTTAAATCACCCAGTATTGCTCCTACTGAGAGGAATTGAGGACGAGCTCTCAATATCTGACCAAATGCTCCTAAAGCGTGCGTAACACATAGCCTCTGACAACAAAAGTCCAACTCCTGGCCTTCTCGTGGCGGCACCGTTTAATACTAACAGGAGAAGGGGCGAAGGGCGAGTGTCTGGCGCCTTAAAACCAGATTGCTCCAGGTACATTTTTGTATGTACCTGCAAGGATACTTGGAGAGGAGATGGGCACCTCCAAGCAAACCTCTTGCCCACTGAAATGCTATGATGGAAAGTCAACTCAGTAATAATATGCCGGATCGGCCGAGGCCTTTCGAAAACGATCCTCCAGGGAACAGTCGAAGGTAAACGGAGAAGAGGAAGGCAAAGAAAATCCTGGGCTGATAACATCAAAGAATGGGCAGGACACGGTTTTTCCACACTTGTACGCATTGCTGAGGATAGAGAGCAGTGGAGGACCATGTCTGCTGATGCTTCCACCATGGCAACCCTACGACCCATGACGGGTTACGAGTTGAGATGAGATGATGATTGCTCCTACTAGTTTTAATACTACAATTACTACTACTACCACTATCATTAATATTACTACTGTTATTATTACTGGTACTTTGACTAAGTTTTAGACTCTTCGCTTATACTAGTTCACAGCTTTGTAAGATGGGTCGACTGTTTCGAACCCGGTAACTTTACCTCTAGAAGCAATCGTTCTACGCACTCTGCCACTCGACGCTCAGCTGCTCTGCCTAAACATCAACTTTATCATTCATCTACAAATCTACATCATGTTCTTCTATGTCTATCATGACTTCTACTACTACTGTTTAGCTCTTCTTTATTTTTCCCTCTTCGTCCTTGCTATCTTCATCTGTGTCAGTTGTTGCGACTATGGATACTGCCTTTTACTGGTCTCTCCCTCGCTCTCTCCACTTTCTTCTTTGGAATTTTCAACTCCTTATGCTACATTATACTTGACCTATTTTGTTAAAATATATAGTTATATCTCTGGTTTAAATATCTTACCTAATTGTATGTCTCTGCCTTTCTCAACCCTTATTTATTTTTGTCAGTTTCAAATTCGTGCGAGAGTCAGACTGGCTAAGTGGTTAGAGCATCTTCCTCTCGCGACATAATTACCCAGTTCCTGGATAGAAGCCTGTTAGCATCACGCTCCTGTCTACCCAACTGTACATGGGTGCCTGACTCTGATCTTGAGTTAGGAAGGAAAATGCAGCTAGGAGGGAAACGTGTCACTCCAATTTATAAAAAAGCTGGACTCAGTATTCTGAAATCTCTGTACCTTTCTCTCCCATACTGCAGTATGTGATATGGAGCAACCTTTACCTTCCGTCTTTTTTACGCAAACAAACGTTTATGGACGTCTGAAGGGTCTTTGTTGTTGCTGTTGTTGCTTCTCATATTTCAGAGCCGTACAGAAAAAAAACAAATTAACTTAACATGCATGTCGTAGAGGGCGAATAAGGAGTGTTGATACGGGGCTGACTGCTCTTTGCTGCAGACATTATAAACAAACAAAAAAATGCTATTTTTGATCATCCTTATATCATCATCCTAATCATTACCACACCATTATCATCATGATTATCATCTTCATTACTATCATCAGTAACATGATACTATTATCGTAGTAATGTCACCATCATGATTATCATCATCATGTCATCATCTTTATCATCATGATGGCTATTATTTCCTACATGTAGGCTCAAGTCTCGCTCTCCCTACGGATTTTGACTACGACTGTACGGGACTTCCCGACAACTTTCTCTATTGGTGGGCGTGTGGGTCATACGGTATATGCAGGGGTGGTCGCTACTCCCAGACTGACTGTGTCAATGGCACAAGTTACGACCGGAGAAGCGGGGACTGCACTCAGTGAGTATACGTTTAACTACATTTATTTTTTGGTTCTGGGATACCCAGAGTTAGAAAGGTCAAGTTAGACTGAGGAACTCAAGGAGAAGAAAACTGCAGACAGAGATGGAAATGATGAGGAAGAAGTGGACGGCACTTGGCAATAGGACAAGGAGAATGTATGCTGAAGAGCTTTACGAAACCTGCATACATGTATTCATATGCTCTTACAAAGGTGGTTTATGCAGCAAGTTATTTTACATGAAGAGTTTGCCAACACCCATAATCAACCACATAGTGGTCGCCTCTTAAGACATGTCTGAGGTAGTGGTCGTTTAAGTATTTTCTTAGCCCCGTCAGAGATCCACGGAAACTTCTAATTTTAATGAATGGTTTAGTAATAAAGATGCATTTATCCAATACAAATTGAAAGCCAAGTCTTCACGTACCTGTGTGAGATATGGTTGGTACTGCTTTCTTTACAGCTGTTATTAGACCTAAATGTCTGTTACATTTGGACATGCACCCTAATATAACCGACAAGGTTGAACTGGATTCGCGTCGCCAAAACGAGTCAAAATTGCATGCTCTCTAATATGCAATGTTTTTTGTTTCAGTAACTGTAGTGAAAAATTCTAATACCCATATATAAATTAGAACATAAATATAAAGCAAAACGAAATAATACGATAGGAAGAAGAATGGAGAAAGACCAGTGCTTTCCCAGTATAGATAACGCCTCAGTTGTATAACGCCGTAATGGCTAACACAAGATTTCTACTTGTCCTAATTCGTTCATTCCTAAATAAAATGCATAAGCCTAACGATACGGCGATAACCGTAGTTCTAAAAATAGAATGTGTAGTAAAATCTTTTGAACGACCTTGATTTTAAAAACTAACACTAGTGCAAAATTGCGCACAAAGTTGGCCTTGGAAAGACAGACGGGCTTAGAAGAGAGAGAGGTAGACGGACCATGGAACACAGTATCGCAAGCCACTCGCTGTGTGTCTAAAAATAAACCAACTCGCAGTGTGCATGGCCTAGATTTTTTCAAATAAACAGTGATGAAAAAAACTAACGATACGAGGTTAAGTTTTGAAAACAGGTTTAAATTCTTATTAGGAAACCTGATTTTTTCGCAGGGCTCCTGACTTTATACTGATAGTACAGTCGTAAAGGATTGAACAAGTGGTAGTTGAATTAAACACTTAACATCGAAAAAAGATCGTATTCTTAACTACACCACTTAGCCCCTTGAAAATTATATATTCGTGTACAGGAAGGCTAGTGGACTAGGAATATGTAATAAATTATCTAAAAAGTCCATTAGATAATTAAATATTGGTAATAAAACATATAGAGAACAGAGATACTGTCACGTTTGGTCATATCTGCTTGGGATGAAAATCCCTGATTTTTGTGAAACATAGTAGTGACAGAAAGTCTAAGATAGTACGTGGGAGGTCATTGGCTGAACTTTGAAGTTAAAAGAAATTAGATTGGGTGACCTATGAATAACAAAAAAAAATGCCTAGAAACGGAGTAGAAGTGAATGAAAATGTTGTAATGACTGGGTACTCTTTTGAATATATTCAAAACGATTGGTCAATACACTGGATATCGGCAGAAAAAATCTTAGAAGGGACGCCATATCGTTACACATTTGAGAGATGAGAGCAAGCAGTGTTATTCTAAATTAAATATAAGATATCAGCTTGGACATACCGCAGATCAAACTGTGTCAGTCATCTTTAGTGTGTTTTCCTTACGAATTGTGGTAAGCTAGACATTTTTGATCTGTATTTTTATTGAAAATTGAATCTGAAATGATAAATTATGTCTGTATATGTGCGGTTCAGTGGCAAACATGAGGCAAAGCCTAGATATTGCTCCACCATGTAAAAGATTGTCAGAGAGGAGTATAACTGCATATATATATATATATATATATATATATATATATATATATATATATATATATATATATATATATATATATATATATATATATATATATATTGGATTGCCATATAGTAACATAACACCTATCCTATTCTATAGAAGGGATTACAGCTGGAATTGCAGAGGCGTTGTAACCATTAGGGAGAGGAATACTGGTGTATATTGTCACATGAAAAGCTAGCAGTTGGCCAAAAGCGCTGAACTTTATGTTTGTTTGTACTGTCATGTACTTCTGTGTGGAATAATATTATATACTAGTTAGTAAGAAGGATGCATAACCTTCACTTTCAGGGACCGTGGTATAGATGGTGATATTGCATCGTCCGGTCTGAGTACTGCGTGATCCAGAAAGTTGGCAGCAGACTCCCAGCACAAGGTAGCGGCCATTGCCTATCCTATTATCAAACTGAGAAGCAAGCGAGCAGAGGATACAGGTTTCCTGCAGCTGCATTATGAGATAAGAGCATATCAGCACGTAAAGCCCAACCTTGAATAGACTAACCTTGAAGTGAACTTTATTAAAAAGATAAAAGGGACAGAAGTTTTAAAGAAACAGAATCTGTGAATCCTTTAATATTATTTCCACCAATAACAAACACATGAAGTCGTGATGACAAACAACAACCTAGCATTAAAAGCCAGTATTACCTCATCATAATACATCACAACACTACACTTATATTACAATACTATTATAGATCTGGACAAAGATCTTTTGTATAAATTTTTGTACATAAACATTGTGCTTACATTTGATTGTGATTCCTGATTCACATTGTAGTAGGATCAGGATATCTATATATTGAAAAGTTAATACATTATATAAAATTTAACACTTGACTTACTTAAGATAAATCTTTAGAGTGTTATGTGTTTGTGATTGTCATAGTGTTGTAAATTGTTGTGAATCTTAACTTAGGTGTTTATCTGTCTGTTGGTTGTTGTGAACTTACACTTCATCACTATCATAACCCTAGACATTAAACGAAGTCATCATACAATTCAAGAATAAGTCTGATTGAGGTCGAAATGTGGTAGCAAGCAAGGTTATCTGTAATACATACAACCTTATTAGATACAGATACCTTCACAGCTGATCTCAGTCAGTACACTAAGTCCCCTATAAATATTTATATCATCCCAACTCACCACAGTAACTCATATGCCGTGACCTACCCTTTCAGCTTTGACCCTAAATATTCTCTTATATGCAATGCTTTTGTTTCAATAACTCGCAAGCTGTGACCTACTCTTTCAACTTTGACCCTAAATATTCTCTTATTACGATTGCATCTGTGTTTCATGAGTTAATGCCAGTGTTACATAAATTACAGACGTTGTAACAATAATCATATTTGATTTTGAAATAGGTACAGGTTATGTTACAAAAGTTACAGATAATTATTTATTACTGTATCTTGCACTTTTTTTATGTTGTTTTATGTGATCATGTGAACGAATGAAATACAGTAAAATTGCGGTTTGTCAAAAAAAATTTTTTTTTTTCTTCAAGAATTGCGGTTCATTTTTACAAGAGATTTAGTGTTACAAACGTTGCGTTGAATGTTACCCAAGTTACAAATGGCGTTACACGAATTATCGATAGTTTTACAAAAGTTGCAGTCTATGACAAATGAGTTAAATGCATTGGTGAAAAAAGCGTTAGAGTTGAAGTCTTTGTGTTAGAATTTCAACTGTTCACATCAATTAGATTTTGTTTTTCTATTTCGTTTTTAACTGAAGCTCGGTAAATTTTTGTAAAATATTTATAGCTGTGTCCCTTTTATTTCTAGCACATGTAACATGCACCACAATTGTAGTTGGCCGTCTAGCAGGCAGCCTCTGTCAAAGCTCTTCTTCAACTACAACGGTTGTGGTTTCGGGGGCATATTCATTTGCATAATGAGAATGTTAATGACCTTCGCAATTGTTCTTGGCAGCCGTTAACGGCAGTTATAAAACATTTTTAAAAGCCTGCTGATAAGAATACGTTTAGCGTTAGAAAATAAAACCAATCAAAATATTTTTGCACTTGTGTTTTTAAAGGAAATTCACAGATAATTCAGTAAGAATCTGTCTAATACAGAGACCTCAGTGTTCTGAAAGTCTCTCTGTAATGGTAAGGCTTAAGGTATCTACAGCGAAATGAATGGATAGAATTAGACAAATACTAGTGGAACTTGAGTTCAGGAAATGACGTTGACATTGGATAGGATACGCAATGAGGAAATCAGTTGATAGCATTATACGGGAGATCTTGTTATGGGATAACCAGGGTGAGAAAAAAAGGAAGAGACCTAAATGGACACAAAGAAGATAATTGAAGACACATATATAATAGATAAAGAAGACATACAGAGACCTGCAACAAAAAACGCAGGATTGGAAGGGTGTCCGTGAATTTGCTGAAATTCTTTGCTCCAAAATGAGTTGTGAGGTAATGAATTGATGTATGATGAGTTACAATACATGTAAGATTTTTTTCCGAGCATTTTCTGTATTGCAGCCAATACTTTTGTATATACTTGTATATCAACTTGTTCTTAACCTGAATCTGCCAGGTACCGTGTACGACGAGCCACAGCAAAGATGTCTGCATTCATCACAAGTGGCTCCACCTTGTGGGACATTCACCGGCGTATGTTCTTATGCGAAATATTTGTCTACATATTGTTGGTGTTCGTGATGTTAGTAAATGTGTTGAATGTTGCATTGTTTTGTGAGAACCTAGTGCTGGTTAATAATATGGAATAGCGAAACTGCGAGGCACCTGGTTGGTCATGGAACAACCGCAACAGATTATAGTTAAGATAGGCATTTAGAAACCATAATTTATTTATTAAAAAAAAATCATCAATAAATTAAAATTGAGAGTGTGTAAATTATTATTATATATATTTATATACGTCCTTAACGAGAGACTCCTGCATGTAGCCAATGAGGTAAATGCTAGAGTAACATTTGGGGCTCAAGTGACTCCTCCAAGCTGTAGTGTGTCATGCTGGGTTCTTGACATGTTTCACCTTATAGGAATCCTAACACTCTGTAAAACATTATATAGTTTAAACTTTCCACTGCTGTCTTGATGGGATTGCAGAAAGCAGATCGTTGGGCACAGAAAAAAGTTACCTACAGGATGCATTCTTTTCAAATTTCAAATACTCTGAAAAGTGAAAACAGGCGACGATTTGTTAAAGGAGATCCTTAAAATGGTCATGTTACTAAAGTAGATTCCCATAATTCCTTGGTTACATTCCACTGATTTAGAACATTGAAGAAGGTGCACAGTGGTAAAGCTTTTGACTATAGTCCGTTCGGAAATTCGTGCCCACAGAAAGCGTCAATTTTCTCCAAAACTGTTTGTTGTATGGACATGAATTTTTGCATGCAGTCTTAGATTTTCCATGCAGTTAAGATTTTGCGATCATTACATCCACAGCTATCTTGAAATTTGCAAAACGGCGATTTTCTTTGATCATCTTGGAACATTTGCCTAAATCTGCCCGTAACATTAATTCTTACAGTAAATCACAACATTTGTGCGACAAGACGGTTCAAATGTGTGATTGGTTGTTCACGTGATTTTGATACGAGGAATGATGATCTGATAATGAACCATGACAGCAGTAAATCATCAGGAAGCTATGACGAATCGTAACTGTTTATGTGTTATTATAGATTGACATATGAAATTAGTTTATCACAAACGAAGGAATGCGATCGACATGCCTCATTCTGAATCGGACGACTCCAATAAGTTCACAACAGTTATTGGTTAGATAAATAGCAAGCCATCTCGCTGCCAGTAATCTTCTTCTTCCTGGAGCACGTGTTCTTCACATTTAGCCCAGTACTCTGTGTCTATTCGTGAAAGGGCCTCACGAGTCATGTCTTTAACATAGCACATTTTAAAAGTGGTGTTCTGGGCGGCCACTTGCCCTTTAACTCTAGCCCAAACCAGCTCTATTGGGTTAAGGTGAGAATGGTAAGGTGGGAGTCGAAGAGAAACATGACCCTGCTCTTGGATGATTTTATCAATCAGATACACTTTTGTCTTATTCTTCTGTCTCACAAGCTGCAACAACTCTGGTTTTAAATAGCTGTTGTCAGCGAAGATATTTTCATTCACAAGCCACCTCCTGATTTCATCTTTCGTGCTTGCCGAAGTGGGAGCTTTATCCTCCTGCGCTAGAACATTATGATAGGACGCATTATCCATCACCAGGCAAGACGGCCTATCTAGAGTCGGGAGGAGTGTATTCACTATCCAATCTCGAAAAAATTGCCTATTCATTTCACTGTGGTAGTCCCTACCATCTACAGACTTTGATAGAAAAATAAGCTCTGCATCACGGACAAGCCCATTCTGTCTGCTGCCAGCATGTGCTAATATAATGCGTTGACCTTTGCTGCTGGGAATTTTCCTTCTATGGTCTCCGTCAACAGATTGCCATTCTTCGTCGTTCGTATGATGAGCATTAACCCAAGATTCGTCCAAATACACTATATCATAGCCATCTTGACTTCTCTCACGAATCTGCCTAAGGTATTTGTTTCGAGCTGCAACCAGATGTGGTTTTTCACATAAAAAATTCCTTCCGCCAGACGTTTTTCTAAAAGTGAAGCCGACACTTCTGACACGTTGCCAAAGAGTTGTTTTTGAGACGTTAATATCGCATTCTGCTTGCAGCCGACTTTTCAGCATGCGGAGAGTAACAAGTTGATTGGCATTAAACATCTTCAAAATCAAACGTCTGATGACATCCTTGTCAAAATCATCAATTTTATTCTTCCTTCCTTGCTTAACCGCAGCCTCTGTACAATCACTGTCCTGTTGTATCCAACGTCGAAAAGATCTTCTATCCATACCCAGGGCCTTTCGTGTTCTCCTATGTCGTAGATTTTTGATAGGGGAATTAAGACTTGGGTTGGTCCCTTCTGAATAGATTTGAATAAGTGATAGTCACAGTGAGAAGTAGTAATAGCAATAGGTTTCCACGAGTGAGATGGTAGAAATGTGATAGAGGCTGTCTCTGAAATCAAGAAATCTTCTCTCTTTCACCTATCTTCTACGACAGATTTAGATTAAGTCAGACAGTCTACACACATATATATGAAATATATATATATCCACTCACATACATACACACATAAGACGACAGTTAGACGTACAGACGTGGGAAAAACTATGACAATAATTATATGAATAGTCTCGAACGAGCTGACCAACACGCTGATTAATTTCAAGAGAAATTTTAATTATCATCTAAAATTTCTTCACAAAACATAGAAATTACATCAAAGCATATACACATAGTCATAAAAAATCAAGGAATTGCTACAAGAAATGATAGACCCACAGTTAGATCTTATCCCTCGAGTCCTGTTGGAAGAAAGTGATAGCCCCAAGGAGACAATGATACATAGGATTAGGTCTAATATTTCCCCTTCTTAAGGTATGGACAGACTTGATATCTCTGCTCTATTTTAAGGGAAATATGATTAGCAATACTAGCATACAGAAAGTTAAGATAGCAACATGGGTGCCCAATTACAACAATAAATAAATCACTCCGTCCTGCATTCACTTTATTCATTCAGCCGAGCACACGTGCACATGTTCATACTCACAGCTTAGATAGCCACTTCTGGTAATACAATTTTTAGGACATTCACCTACAGACTCGTCAAGGGTAGTCTTTGACCAAGAAATCCCCAGTTCCAAAAAGACAGGATGAATTCTCTGCTTCCGGGAACGACTCCTTGGGTGTTCATTATTTTCGGATGTCTGTTTAGGTCACATTAAAATTGTCCAGGCACGAAACATTAACAACGAGCTCAGTGTCAATAGCTTAGGTTTCTAGAATTTGAGGAATGTCAGATCGGTGTCTACTTTCAGGAAAGGACTATATTTGGTCACCACCCCACTAGTCGAAACTCCGTCGGAATGTTACTGATGTTAATATGTTTCTTACCACAACGGCTAAATTTGTACATAGAGTTTGTGAAGAAAATCTGATCTGGCTCAAAGGCCCAGTATAAAACATTTAGTCTTTAATAAAACCCGTTAGTGAGAGTTGTACTCTGTTCTATTTATGAAGACACACGCACTGTCAGACAGGTGTTAACTTGTAAACCCACGTGGTTAAAAGATAAAAATGTTTATGTTTCTCACAGGTATGTCTCTGTACTAAACGCCGGCAAAGTTTTGGGTTACCCCAGTATTCACTGCATAGGGAAGAAAAACCACAAATAAAATACTTATACATGCTACGTACTCGGATTATAACTTACATTTTTAAACTGCAAGCCAACCGCTTGACTTATCATTTAAACCTTCCTGTGAAATAAGTTATATACATAAAATCAATCATCATGAATTAGGAATACCTACGTGTTCCGTCACCACTCATGAAGCATCTAGCATTAATAAAGGTTAGTTTAGAAAGTTTATTCTCGTCTGATTATTTTAGCAGTAAAGTTAAATTCCTTAATAGCCGACTGAGTTTAAGCTAGAAATATAATTTCTGTTTTCCACTGTAACTCGTCACTATAAAATAATACAGACTATATAAATTAAGCGCTCTGAACCAAATCTAACTAGTGAAATAAAATAAGCGATTTAACACTTTAAACACTTCACAAAATCATCTCATCTCATAATCGGAACCTCTTCTACCCCGTGAAACGAGGCACTTCACAAAATACTAGATAGCTAAAGCTATTTAACATTCTGGTTATATCTATTACCAGACAAAGAGGTAAACGTTTAATTTCGCAAAACGAAGTACTCTCCCCTTTCCGTCTTTAACGCTTACGTTAAACACCTAAACGCATGCCGTAACTGCCACCTATTGACCGAGAGGGCGCGTGTCAGTTGCGAGTCTCAGACAACCCGTCTCCAGTGCAGAAGCAGTTTTTCACATGAGATGAGTTTATTAATATATTATACGCTGGTGTCGTTTTGTTTCGTTGCAGCCAACTCATTGCAATTAGCATACGCTAAATTAATATGAAACAAATATAAAGGTATGTTATAAGGTCATCATCTCATCTCATAATCGGAACCTCTTCTACCCCGTGAAACGAGGTGTAGAGCGGACCCAAGTGCACAAGGCCAATGGGCAGGACATGTAATTGAAGTGACTTGGCAAACAGGTGATTAGCCCATTGTGCCCGAACTTGCCCTCATGTGTACTCATATTCGCTATAAAACCACCGAACCATCGAGACGTCATTCCAGCCAAAATGGACAGAGCCTCACATACCCGAAGGTTTCGAGGGATGTCCTTCCTCATCTGCACAAAGGCATTTATAGAGGAACACTCAGGACCCGTAGGTCTGAGGAAAAGAGCAAAATCTGAGACGGACACAGCAGTCTTTGTTACTGGGAGGTCTCCACTCAAAGTGGTGTACCACACACAGTCAGTAAAGACAAAGGTCGCCTGCGGCGGAACTTAGACATGCATGGCTTAATCTTTGAGACAAGCATATGACTACTGGCAGGATCAACCAGATAACTGTCCTTCGAACACAGCATTTCGTCGCTCGCTCGCGCAGGGAGGGAGACAGCGCTCTGTGCAGAGCGGATCCCGGCGGCCCCGGCGATTTTATTCTTGCCAGAACCACTGGCCGCCCGCCTGCCGACTAGTCAGTCGGACAGGACTGGCCGAAAGCGACACCAGATTACTGACTGCCGGCCCACGACTCGTTGCGAGAGCGGGGCCGTTTTTCGAGACTGTTGTCGAGCCACGATACGGAGATGCGACTGCTTGCTAACATCACGACCGAAGGCTGCGATTTACGGACACAGAAGCTAAACTACTGCCTCGCTAACCGATGAACTGGGAGGGCCCGGTCGTACCGGGATCACCACGCGCAGTCTCTCGAGACAGCGACCGCCAGCGCTCTTGACAACGGCAACGAACAAAACGCTTGCCCCCACATGTTATAAGGTACTCGTAGGAAATAAAGAAGTAGAACACTAGACAACAGAAAAACAACAGACATGAGTTGCTTACCCAGGATTTGAACCCTGGACCTTCCGTGCGACAACACCGCCTAGCTATGCAAGCGAATCACACTGTCCTCCGCTGAAATAATTACTCGCGACTGTGTACAATAGGTGCGCACACGTGCGGACATGTAGTCACTACACTAATTCAAACAAAACAAATATTGAATAACACATTTCATCGCTTGTGCTGTGCTGCAACAAAAATTAAGTGCGCAATTTTTGAACGGATCTTGTAACTTTCCTGTAAAACTAATAAAAATTAACCCAGACAACGGTAAGAGTTTTTTTTTATATAACATAAAGAAGAAAATTCGAACATGACATGAGTTTTGTAAGGGCAAAAAATATATTAATAACTGCATTGATATCAGTAGGGCACGTAGCAAATTTCAATAACATCCGTCAAGGGGTTGCAAAGTTACAACGTTCAATGTGTGGGCACGAATTTCCGAACGGACAATAGCATGTTCGCTTGTATTCAAGAAGTGATTGTTACACCTCTTTTTGCACACCACAATGCGTTCATTATATTGGAACTTTGTGGTGCTCAAAAGAAGGTTGATAATCGCAGTATGATGTGTTTTAAATTATGACGTGAGTGCGCGTGCAGTACAATGGGGTTCATTCTGTGTTTAATACAGGCCATTATGGCTGTGTCTTATATGTGTTTCCGAAAGTGTCACAAGTGTCCAGAGTATGTTCACTATATGAAAGCATTAGTTCCTTAGATGTTTAAATCATTTGACTTCGAAGTGTTAACGGACACACATAAATAATGGCCCAGTGACGTTGGCCCTATGGACCGATTATTAATATGGATTACATTATGTTATAAATATGGATCCTCAAAAAAAAAACAAAAACTGGAAAGTATAAGATAAATATGTGCTAATATTGTGAAAAAAACGAGGTGTAACAGTGATCATTAACGAATGTTTGGAACAGTGGCAGGCAAACCAGACGTTGAGGAAATTTTCTTTAGAAACCGCATTCTCTAAAAATCTATTACAATAAAATCATATCTGGTTTTAGGTTTCAGAGTTACCCCAAAGGCGATCTTTGTCCTCTCAAGACTGTGTGTGGTCCCGGTTTCCGGGTCTTCCCAGTAAAGTAGAGGCAGTGCAATGTGACTGTGTCCGTCTAGATAACGTAGAGGCTCGGTCGCTGCTACGCCATTGATGAGCAGAGCAGTGTCCTATCGAGACTGTGTGTTTTCCCGGGTCCGGGTCCTCGCAGTCGAGGTGTGCAAGAGCTGTCCGTCTTCTTGGTAATACAGCTCGAGAGTGGTAGAGGCTTGGCGCCGGCTGCGCCTACGCCTCGATACGTCTAGTCACGGAGATATAACCCCCTTTGCAGGGTAGAGAACCTCTTTTCTCGTGGCATTGCACCCTCGCTACCCGATAAGAGGTTCCCTGGGGTTGCAACAAAGCCCACCATTGACTGACAGCCACCGCCATACCAAGCTGCCTGTGTGCCAAGGGTATAAGAGTCTAGCTACTCGCACCCTCATCGGGGATAAAGCAAGCAAGCAAGCAAGCAAGGTTTCAGAGTATGTAGAATTTGGATGAATTACAGTCTCTGTATCACATTAATATCTGCGGGACGATCTAGTCCCAGGCCGTCCATCAACATAGCGGAAGAGAATTCAAACTATGTGATATTTTACCTAAGGCTAACTTCACTTTAAAGAAAATATCTGATGCAGCTCAAGATAGGAAACTCTTTACAGAGCGATACAACAAGAGGCAATCTGATCATCAGAAGTAGTCCCCCCATCGGACAAGTGTTTCGGCCCAGTATACTCCTTTACACTCTAAGGGGGGCGGGCCCACTTGGGTCATGACTCCGAAGCGTCTCAGCCTCCTGTTGTCTTGTATCGAAAATGAACCCATTTCACTTATGGTAGCAACTTTAATCCACAACTCCGCCAGCCGTGGAGGCAATTGTGAAAGTAACAAAGAGAAGACAAGTTATTCCGTTCGTTCCGTCGCACACACTGAGACACCATCGCGAAGCCGCCGAGCCTAGCCACTGCACATTCGCCACTGAAATTCTGACATTGACACCCCTATAATATACACCGCCTGTTGCCCCTCAGTCACAGCCCGTTCACTAGTACACCAAAAAACTCAGCGTATTGTGGACTTAGAAAAATTCCTGGTGTTTTCTGCACCGCAGCGTTTATTGTCACGATTTCCATTGCCCATTGCGGTTGTTCCACAGCCAGCCTGATGCCTTTTCGGCAGTTTCACTAAGACTCTTCAGTGCCCTTGTTCTCGCCTGTCCCTTCAGCCCCAACAGTTTCAATAGCCTAAAGTCAACTTGCATTAGCTAGCTCGTGAGTTTGTACAGCGGAAAAAATACACTTAATACTGGTGATAGCTTAATTTTAAAATGCTGGCGGTACCGGGATATTCCGAAATATTTATAGCTTTGAAATTCGTTCTTTTTCATCTAGAGATCTATTAAATCACCCAGTTAGATCGATTGATGGATTGGGATCTACTTTTACGTCGACATTTGGTTTCGATCATTCTACAAAACGTACAGTATTCATGTTTTTCACTAAGCTATCCGTTTATTGTTACCTGATGTAAGCGTTAAAATATTGAAATAAACTTTTGTTGTACTTTATTTTTACGCACAGAGTGACGGGCCATCATACCATGGTGTCGATTTCGTTGATGGCAGACAGGTATCTATCTATCTATCTATCTATCTATCTATCTATCTATCTATCTATCTATCTATCTATCTATCTATCTATCTATCTATCTATCTATCTATCTATCTATCTATCTATCTATCTATCTATCTATCTATCTATCTGTCTGTCTGTCTGTCTGTCTGTCTGTCTGTCTCTCTCTCTCTGTCTGTCTGTTTGTCTGTCTCTCTTTGTCTGTCTATCTATCTATCTATCTATCTATCTATCTATCTATCTATCTATCTATCTATCTATCTATCTATCTATCTATCTATCTATCTATCTATCTATCTATCTATCTATCTATCTATCTATCTATCTATCTATCTATCTATCTATCTATCTATCTATCTATCTATCTATCTATTTACCTATATATCTAACTATCTATCTATCTATCTATATAATTTTAGATTTCTTTCCGTCTGCCTGTTTCTACCTGCTTTTCTGTCTACCTGTCTGCCTTTCTGTCTATCTATCTATATGCCTGTCTCCAAACCGACCTGCCTTTATCCCTACCTACCTACGTCCATACCTACCTACCTACGTCCCTACCTACCTTTCTCCCTAAATTTCTCCCTAAATACCTGCTTGCTTCCTCTATCTAACTACTTACCTACTTACTTGCCTGCCTACTTATCTACTTACATAACCACCTACTTATCTACCTGACTATATCTGTCTCTCACTCTATTTGTCTCGGTGTCTGTCTGTTTCTCTATGTGTTTGTCTCTATGTCTGTTTATCCCTTGTCTGATTGTCTCTCTGTCTGCCTGTTTATCTGTTTGTCTGTGTGTGATATATGTTTGTCTACATCTGTGCATATTTTTTCTATCTATAAAGCTATAAATTGTAAAATTGCTAGCTGTGATGTATCTTCAACTTTCTCTTTAACGTCCCTGGCTTCTAGGTAATTCAACCTCAGACCGACAACTACGGCAACCCTGACAAAAATAAATGGCCCTTCACCAACAACAGAAACAATCGCAACCCGCGGAACACTCAAGGAAGTACAGGCGGTAGCGGCCACCAACAACGTCTGGCGTACAGGTCAGCTGACCATGGGGCTAACCATCAGCAGGATCTGAACTAAGCGACTAAATGAACTTATGTCAAGAATTTCAATTCTGACGTGTCTCCCAAGGAAGAGCATACATAGTATTTTTGTTGAGAATGTTTTCTTGTGGTGAATTATCTTCTGTTGTTGCTTTATTCTCAAATTGTGTTATTTGAGGGTGCTTATAAGTGTGTTCTAAGTTGTTAGCAAGCCAGTGAAACCAGAGATAAAGTATTAAAGTAAAAAAAAATACTGTTATGGAATCAATTTAACACTTAAACAATGCGCAAAAAAGGGGAAAGGGGGGGGGGGGGGGGGGGGGGGGGGGGGGGGGGGGGGGGGGGGGGGGGGGGGGGGGGGGGGGGGGGGGGGTTTCGGGTTTATATTTTGTCAGCCACTGTAAGAAAGATGAGACGAAGAGAATAGACCTCAAGCAATAATACATTTGTTAGATCCAGGAATGAGAGACGAACGGCTGTTGCCACTGAAACTATCATGTTAATGAAAACCGATAGACAAGAAATTGCATATAATTATAACTAATGCAATATAAAAAACACTTGTCTGAAGTATTACTTTGAAATAAATATTAACAAATGAGGTGAAACAGGTGGTTAAATCTTTATTTGAATGATTTCATTCAATAATTGGCACAAGCACTCGAATTTACCCTGCCATCAAGACATGCACAGCAAAAGCCTTGGTTCTGTACATCATTCATCATCATCATTTCCATCTATGTTCCTTACCCACCATGGAGACATTACCATAGCTGTGCGCCCCCCCCCCCCACCCCTGCACCAAGTAGTCAGATTATCCTGCTGTGGTTATCTCTGTGGCAGTGTATTTGATATGACGATGTTGTCCGCCTACTGCACAATCTCATATCAGTGGCCTTGTATAACATGTCTGTGGGTATAATAGTTCTATTCTTTGTGCCTCATTAGAGACGCCATAAACTGCCCGGGACTGGTTCTGTACAAGTAAATATTGGTTATGAAATTTTTAGTGATACTGTATGCAGAATGGCGTCATGCCAGCCGTCTGGTCTGTATTCAGTATTCGGGTGACCAGTTGTTAAGAGTTCTTCGCTGATGGACAGAATGGGATGTGACAAATATAAGTTCGGAGATGCCATGGGATATGAGATCTAAAATGTTTTTTGTATGTGTATGACATGGCTACATGACGTTTACAGGAATTATGTAGCACTGTTGCATGTGTGGGCCGTGGCTATGCTTTTTTGTACATGAATGAGATGGTAATATCTCTGAAACAAGCATGAAGTGGTTTAAGTTTTTTATAGAAGTGTGACTTGGATATTTCTAGCACATCTATGATGCGGCCGTGACAACTGTACATTTACGATGTCACTATTACAATCGTACATAAAAGACATGGCTATGAGACTTGTACATGTATATCCTAACTATGATCGTGCACAAGAAATTCTGTACATGATTGTATCTGGTTTATGAGGTAATGTTTTGTTTCAGCTCAATTAAAATGCTTTTCAGAACTGAAGCCCAAGAGAAGTTTGTGACTAACGTGTAATATTAATTGTTGTGTATCATCTGTTTTTTATAAACATTCTTATTCAAGACAAACCTCGATTTGCCTAATTGTCTAAAATACCTTGGCAGCAATATAGACCCAGTCGGAGGGATAGACAATGTTGGAGTGACAGACAATGATATCAAAATAAGAATATAAAAGGTTAGTCACATTGGAAAATATTTAGAGACCACAATCAATCAGGTCCCACACAAAAATCAGAATCGTCAACTCAAATGTCAAGTCAGTCCTATTGTATGGCTCTGAAACATGGAGAACAACAAAAACAACAACCAAAAAGCTACTTATTCTTCTTCGAGTACCATGCCTAGTGACGTAGGAGATCATGTCTCTCCACAACTTCCTGTCTCCAGTACAATTTATAAATTCGGCTGTCTTCCCTTATCTCTGTTTCCTTCAATCGTACCTGTTGTTACAATATATTCCAGCTTTCCTCTTCTTATAACATGCCCCAAAAAAGTGGATCGCTTCTTTCTAACTTGTGAAATAAGTTTCCTTTGCTCATTGGTCTCTTTCAGGACACCCTCATTACTCTTTTCGGCTGTCTATGGTATTTTTAACATTCTTCTGTAAAACCACATCTCAGTGGCTTCTAGTGCCTTCCCTACCTGTTTACTAATTGTAACATTGTTTTCTATTTGTATGCTGTCTAGGTTTTGGCGCTACATGTGTAGAGTAATCATTTTCTTCTCTCGTCGTTCTTTGGTTCTTTTTGTAGAAGAACTTCATACATTTCTTCTCTCGTCGTTCTTTGGTTCTTTTTGTAGAAGAACTTCATACATTTCTTCTCTCGTCGTTCTTTGGTTCTTTTTGTAGAAGAACTTCATACATTTCTTCTCTCGTCGTTATTTGGTTCTTTTTGTAGAAGAACTTCATACATTTCTTCTCTCGTCGTTCTTTGGTTCTTTTTGTAGAAGAACTTCATACATTTCTTCTCTCGTCGTTCTTTGGATCTTTTTGTAGAAGAACTTCATACATTTCTTCGACTAAATGGTTATTCACAACTTATATTTCCAAAAAAAAAAAAAAAAATTTCCAATTAGAATTAGAAAACAGAGACAATATTGCGTGCAACTTTTGTACCGGAACTGACCTGAACTGTATCGATTAACAGTGAATTGTTTCTGGTTTTAATTTGATTCATTCGTGCTCCAGCCAAAATCAGAGCGTGAATAAAGGGATAAGATGCGTGTTTCGTAAATCTATTTAATTATACGATTTTTATTAATAAAAAGTATTTTCAAAATTATGTGTTCCGACCATTTATTTCTCCGGTATCCGACTGATCAAAAAATGTTTAATTACCAGGAATTAAATTTCCGAAACAGACATCATTAAAAAAATATATATATTGAAGCTCATTAAAACGCACCACTATTATATATACTGATGCCGAGAAGCTAGAAAAAAAAAGGTGTGGGAATGGATTTTCCCCGTGTTTGCCATGAGATAGAGAGCGAATGGCTGCTGGAATGGAAAGTGCATGATTCAACCCACGGGTTTGTGTACAGACTACATGAAAACAATGAAAGTTACACGTGCAACACTATTCCCAACAGCTATGACCCTGAAAATGTGTACGCGTTGTGGCAGTATACTCGGTATAAAAAGGCTGTTGAGACAAAACACCCAGTACATGCGCTTGAAATGCCACGACTATCTGAAAACGACCGCCAACGAGCCATTGGTATGTTGGAGACCGGAATGAGCTCGCGGGCCATTGGCAGAAGGATGAATTGCCACCACAGCACTATTATACGTCTCAATGAACGTTACGGAACCACTGGCAGTGCCCGGGATAGACTTCGGAGTGGCCAACCACGAGTTACTACCCCTGCGCAAGATCGTCATATTGTGCTGAGTCACCTAAGGAATCGTTCTCTCCCGGCAAGTCAAACAGCAAGAGCAATAGTGGGTAGACGTGGGCAAGTCTCTCGAATGACAGTCATACGACGACTTAGAGATACAGGCCTTACTGCAAGACGACCTTATGTTGGGCCAAACTTGACTCACAGACATCGTCAGCAGCGCCTGCAATGGGCAGAGCAACATGTCAGATGGACTAGACTGCAGTGGAATGCTGTCCTATTCACAGACGAGAGCAGATTCAACATATCCTTTGCTGATGGACGTATGCGGATTTGGCGACGGTATGGAGAGCGCTTTGCAGATTGCTGTGTTCGTCAGCACAACAGATTTGGAGGTGGCAGTATTCACATTTGGGGAGTGTTATGGACTCGGGACCCCAGTATGTTATGGGAGCTTCGATGACTCCTAATCTGTTGAGGATGACCAAGTTGTTATATGCGTATTCTGTTTCTAGAGTCGAAGTCCCTCGGGTTCTTATCACTTTTGTAGGATTCCGTAATACTGTTCGTTGGTATCGATCTTGTCTGCTTAACCCGTGTGATGCATTATCTGCTGAACATGTTTCATATTAAATATTCGTCCATTGACTGACCTGTATTAATCTCTTGTCTTATTGATTATATTAGCAGTGTGAGATGCAGTGTGTTAAGACATTAATCATCACTGGTCATGATTAGTTGAAGATAAACTGCATTTAACTCAACTCCGAATACTTCAGTTAATAAGACCGTGATTTTGACGACTCAAAATATTTAATTAATATTTTCATTCCATGAGCAGACACCAACTACATGGGAACAAAAGTCACATCACATTCATGTACGATCTGTAAGAGTTCTCATTATTTCATTAACACATGTTCATCAATCTCTATCTAGAGTTATGGTTAGAGGTCAGTTCCTTTTAACGGCCAATGTCCTTTGGCATAAATTCAGAGGCTAACTAGACTTACTCCCGTCGCTAGTTTATACAATAGCCTTTTGCACTAGACTTAATTATCCTGCTAGTTTTGTAATACACTTCTTACGCTAGGCTTACGTCTACTGCTAGTCGTCTATTGTCCATTATACTAGGCTTACGCTTGCCGCTAGCTGTATAATATCTATCTATACTAGTCTTACACTATTGCTAGTACCATAATGTTCCTTTGGCATACCATGCCTGGCTAATCTGCCATAATCATGCAAACTGCGTTAGTAACAATACGACTTACGTTTTATTCACGAAATACACTGCTCAATTGGCTTTCCAGCCACACAATTAATAAGTGGACGACGCCACACACTTTCTAAGTGGTTATACTACACAATATAAGTGGCAATGGCCACACTTCTGAAACACACTGCCGTTCGGGTCAAAACCCACAAGTCGACTGACGTTACCAAGACATACGCGTCATGCATAGTGATATGCATACTATGTCGTTACTATATTCAATTGCGATGTTCCATGGTGCAGCAATTCGAGTCGGCCAAACTCAAATGCCTGCACACATGCAACAATCATCGACATCGGTCGATGAGATATATCTCTATTCGTTTGAGGTGTTCCATGATACAGTAATTCGAGTCGGCCAAACTCAAATGCCTGCACACATGCAACAATCATCGACATCGGTCGATGAGATATATCTCTATTCGTTTGAGGTGTTCCATGATACAGTAATTCGAGTCGGCCAAACTCAAATGCCTGTAAGCATGAAACAATCCTCAACATCATCCCCCTCACTTCCAAACGTGACACTTGTGGCACGGATGATAGTGGTGGAGAAGACATTCGTCTCCCGAATATATTAATATTAGTACTACCTACTTATAACCATCATACTCATTAAGTACACATAATAAATTTCATAACAATCATAATAGCACTTCTCAAAACGGTAACTAAAGAGTTAATTCGTTTTCTTCTCAGAGAAGTTGCGAGACAGACGATCTGCCAAGTTATTGTCTGATCCAGCAATAGGCAGAATCGTAAACGAAAATTCTTGAATGAACAGGTACCATCGATGTATTCTAGAGTTACGCATTGTTCTAGATGTTATATACGTCAGAGGACTGTGGTCTGTCATGATAAAAAAATGAGTGCCGATGAGATATCTTGATAGCTTCTCTAGGCACCAGACCATCGACAGGAGCTCACGTTCACCTGTCGCATACTTCTGTTCAGCCGAAGTGAGTTTCCTTGACACACAGAAACATGGATGGAGTGTTTCCTCGTAACATTGCAGTAAGCAGCCACCCATGGAGTAACTCGAGGCATCTGATTGGAGTATGAATGGGATACCTATATTCGGTAATAACAAAATCGGTGCATTACTAAATAATTTCTTAATTGTTACTAAAGCGCTTTCGCAATCTTGGTCCCAACGTACCTTATTAGGACTACCTTTGGTCAACAGTGCAGACAAAGGTGTAGATAGCTGTGCGAAATGCGGGATGAACTTATGGTAATAGTTAACCAAGCCCAAAAGGCTTCTAACTTGTTTCTTAGTTGAAGGGGTAGAAATTTCTAGAATTCTGTTGACTGTATTGTCGTCAGGATATAGTTTGTGGTTACCTATGCGGTGACCAAGAAAATAAATTTCCTGACAACCTATTTGGACCTTTGAAGGTCGCACAGTCAAACCATGCATACGTAAAGTATGTAGAAGAGAAGTTAAACCATCAATATGGTCTTCCCACGAGTCATGAAATAGGCAGATGTCATCGATGTACGTGATGACATCTTTACGATCGCCAAGAAGGCGGCGCATCATGCGCACAAACGTCGCTGGTGCATTCACCAAACCAAAACACATGTAATTCCATTGGTAGAGACCAAAAGGAGTTGTGAAAGCTGTGTAAGGTTTGGCGTTTTCGGCAAGAGGAATTTTCCAGTAGCCCTTAGAGAGATCTAGTTTGCTAAAGAAAGTAGCATTAGATAATTCTGACAAAAGATCTTCTAAAAGTGGCATAGGCTCACCGTCTGTGATTGTAATTTTGTTCAATCGTCTAAAGTCAATACAAATACGTAAAGAATCATCCTTCTTCTTAACAATCACCATTGGGAATGCATATGGTGATTCCGAAGGAGATATTACACCTAAATGTATCATCTCTTTTAACTCTTTCTCTACCCTATCTTTATGGTGTAAAGAAATAGGATAGGGTCTAAGTTTGATAGGTTTATAATCAGTAAGAGTGATGTCATGGGATATAAGCGATGTCTGACCTGGAAGGTCAGTGAGGACATCTTTGAAAGAAATAAGAATATCCCGAACTTGATCTTGTTGTGAAGAAGATAGTGAAGAAGAAATAGTCACGTTCTTCCAAGATTCCGATGATTGCAAAGAAGGTAATTGGAATTGTAAAGGCATAGACGACGTGGTATCTTCCTCATGGACAACTGCAAAAGAAGCAGTATGATGTGAAGAATCATCAATAGAGTTAATGACAGGAATTAATTCCTGTGGTCTTTCAACTGCTAATTTTAGCATGTTGACATGGAAGGTTTTGATTTTCCCTCTAACGTTCACAGAATAGTCAACATCTGTGACTTGTTTGATAATATCAAATGGACCTTGCCATGATATTAGTAATTTGTTATCGTTATGAGGTAGCAATAACCAAACTTTTTCACCTGGTTTGAAGGATCTTAATATTCTCTTTTGGTTATGTAATAGTCTTGATCGTTGAGTAGCTGATTTAATACTCTGGGATGCATAAGTGCACGCATCAATGATTCGTTGTCGGAGATCAATAACCAACTCGTAGCTGTTTCGAGTGGCTGTATCAATTGATGCTCCAACCAACAAATCCTTGAGTATCATCATTGGTCCGCGAGGATTCGAACCATAAACCAATTCGAACGGAGACCATCCTGTGCTTTCGTGGGGCACTTCACGAAAAGCAAACAGGGCCGCCGGGAGAAGCCGGTCCCATTCCCGAGGGCATTCCTCAGTTATCTTAGATAACATCTGTTTTAGAGTGCCATTATAGCGCTCGCACACACCGTTTGATTGTGGCCTATAGGCACTACAAAACGAGTGGTGAACAGATAACATGGATTCCAAATCCCTCATAATGTTGGACGTAAATTGTGATCCTTGATCTGACAAAATGTCCTCCGGAAAACCGATTCGACAAAATATCGAAAACAGTGCATCAGACACAGATGCAGTCGTGATGGTTTTCAATGGTATGGCCTCTGGCCAACGCGTGCAAAGATCTACGCAAGTTAAAATATAACGAAATCCATTATTTGAAGTAATTGATAAAGGACCCACTATATCAACTGCGATCTTTTTGAAAGGTCTTTCAGGCACGTCTGTAATTTGTAAGGGTGCCGTATGGAACCTGCCCTTACGTGCTATACCTTGGCATGTCGTACATGATTTGCAGTATAACTTTGTATCTTTATTAACCCCAGGCCAATAAAATTGTGACGTAACACGAAACAATGTTCTTTTGATCCCCATATGACCTGCGATAGGGGAGTCATGACCTGTTTGTAAGACCAATGGTCTATATTCCTTAGGTACTATCACTTGATGTATAACTGTTTTGCCATCATCAAAATATCTAGTGAGTATTGATTTCTTTATCTTGAACCATTGTTTAGCCACTCCTGTGTATTTAATCGTTTGTTGTTCTGCTCGGCTAAACAATCCTTGTAATGTTGGGTCACTCTTCTGTTTTTCTGCAAAAACAGAAGGTGTAACAGTGCCAACTTGTGACATAATTGTATCTATTATAGGAAGAGGTGGTGTAGCCATGTCCGTAGCTAACTGTTGTGCTCTCGTTACAACAGCATTCGCCACCTGTGGGTGAGATTCAACCCACATTGCAATCTCCTCAGGAGTGCAATCTTTAACTCCTGGTATGTTTCCTATTATAATTTCAGTAATGGCTGCTCTCAAGCCGCAGGCATAGACAGTGCCTGTGTAAAATGGAGTATCAATGTATACTCGTGCCACAGGGAAAGTTTCTATATTCCCACCAAATGTGACACACTTAACTGATTTGCCTGTAAAAGCAGAAGGCTCGATAAGCGAGTGCTTTATGCCTATCGTTGAGGACCCAGTGTCACGCAAAACTGTCACTACCTTGCCCTCCAATATTCCTGGATGAAATGTAAGATAACCGACATTTACACATGCTGACATTGTAGGCATACAATGACCGCAATCCAGTGTAATTGTAGACTTTAATCTGTTTTTCGATTGACACTCATAACATGTATCATTCATTACCATACATGCGTTCGCATGATCATTATCATCATTACCTTTCTCCTTTTTGACAATGCAATTATTTGCATGTCTATGTTTACTTTTGTCTTTCGACGGAGATCTGGCATTACCTTTGTTATTATTAACTGACTTTTTATTGCTATAATAAAAATCAGTAGAGTCATCCTTCCTGGCATCTCTACCATAAGATGATCTCTGTTTATAGTATCCTTTATGATGTGAATCATCATAATCCCTGCCTCTGTGATACCCACGATCATGAGGTGAATATCCTCTATAACCTCGTCGATATGAATTCGAAGGAGAGCGATGACGACGGAAGTTATAAAAACCTCTGTCGGATTGATAATAATCTGAACGACAACGTCCATCAAAGCTCTTCGATCGAGGTCTGTGATCGTGGTGTGCCGCGCACACAGGCATAGGATCTCGAATAGACGATCTATGAAGATCTTTATTCTGATGTGCGGTTTGATACTGTCTTCCGAGTTTTTCATACTCATCGATAGAATTAGGATGTCTTTCCTGTAAAAATGCTTCTAATTCAGTACTGCATGCGGATACAACTTTATCTCGCAGCACGAGATCTATAACACCTTCATATGTTTTATTAATACCCGAAAGATCAATCCATCTGCTAAAAAAATGTTTAATAGATGCAATGAATTCGCCAAAATCTGCATCCTTACTTGGCTTCGCCGCATGAAAACGATCTCTGAATCCAGACTCAGTTAACTGGAAACGTCTTAGTAATACCTCTTTTACGACTTCGAAGTCGTTTCTACTCTTTTCGTCAAGACTCATGAAACATTTAAGTGAGTCACCAGTCAAAAAATCAAGTAAAAGACTGCTCCATCTTTCCTTGGGTATGTTCAGAGCTGTGACCTTGATGATGAATCTAGATAAGAAAGAGTCAACGCAATCGCGAGTTTGGTCAAAATGTGGCATTTTTAGCTTAGGATAGAAAATATTTGTACCAGCCGCAGTCTTAGTCTGTTCAGACTGCACTTTAGCTAATTCTAAAGCTTTTTCTTTTTCTGCATGAAGTTTTAATGTTTCCATCTCAATGGCATTTTTATGGGCCTGATCTAGTTGCATCAGTTCCATTCTCCTTAATTCCATTTTTTCCTTCTCTAATGCCATTTTTTCCTTGTCGAATTCTCTGTCTTTTTCTTGTTGAGCTATTTTATCCCTCTCGAATTCTCTGTCTTTTTCTTGTTGAGCTAATTCTTTTTCTCTCAGTTACCTCTCTTGGGTTAATTCAAACTTCCTAAGCTCCTCAGCTCGTTTAGTCGCCTCGCGCTGTTCAATTCTTTCCAGACGGGATAAATATTCATCATATTTCGTATCTGCAAAACTTTGTAGTTCCGCTCCTGATTTCCCATAACTTTTTCCAATATCAATGAATTCCTGTAGTGTAGACATGATAATAGGTTTCTGAGTACCTTCAGTAGTCTATAATATACACCAGGACTATATAACTCACTATAATATGTACATGAATATATTAATCAATAACAAACAAGTTCCAAGAACATGTGACAAAGACAGTGAAAACAATCAAATGAGTTACAATGAAATGATTTCTCAATTATACGACAACACTTTACACTTATAAAGTAAATAAGGGAGACTTATACACAGTAATCAGTAAAAGAAAGAAAAGAATTTACATCACAAAAATATAACAAGACAAGTCGTCATAAACGAAACGTGTAGACAAAGAAGTTTTAGATCACACACGAAAACAATTGTCAACAGTACTGAAATGAGATTACGTAAATAAAGATGACGTAATTTACATAACGAAACTGCTAAGTACACAAAATATGGTTATATTGCGAACTGAAGAAACATTTATATCCTGACTCCAAAAAAAAAAAAAAAAATATAATCAGTCAGATCCTCAGTCAGCGAATATAAGCATGCAAATCTAATAGAAGTTAACATTCACTGAAGTTTTCCTGGGGAAAATTCCAGTCAATATTAAACACGACGAATATATAAATATACGAATAAACATGAATGGGGAACACAGATGATGAGTAGAAAAGTAAGCAAAGTGATGATGAACTGTGGACCAAAGCTAATTCAAGGACGGTAAGATAATGTTCAAGCGCACAAGTAAAAATCAAGAACTTATCTGTTTAACTGTCCCTCTGAGAAATACATGAGTGCATGTAATTCTAATCCTAGTTCCGAACAGTGTCTTCAACAGCTGAAGTCCATTGATTGAAGACCTTGAACTTCGCAGTAGGACAACCGTTTGAAAGTATTGCTTCGGTCTTCGAACGTAGCTTCTTCAATCGATCTGCGTCGCAGCTTCAGGTGAATTTGCTGAAGAAATACATTCTTCACTGGTTAAGGATCTCGAGTGGAAGATTATTGTTCTACCTGCTTGGATCAGTCTCTTGTGATGGAAGAAAATAGTATTCTCTCAGGCAATGTTGTCTGCTAACGTTGACGGCATCGATATAGTGACGTCACTTACTGACATGCGCAATTCAATTGCCAGTTTGGCTGAATGAATGAATTTTCTTCAACGCGTTCATCATCAGTTTAACTTTCTTCGATACTTGAAGGGGGGAACCAGTATTCACGCAATCCAGACACTTTCTGACACCAATATGTTACGGACTCGGGACCCCAGTATGTTATGGGAGCTTCGATGACTCCTAGTCTGTTGAGGATGACCAAGTTGTTATATGCGTATTCTGTTTCCAGAGTCGAAGTCCCTCGGGTTCTTATCACTTTTGTAGGATTCCGTAATACTGTTCGTTGGTATCGATCTTGTCTGCTTAACCCGTGTGATGCATTATCTGCTGAACATGTTTCATATTAAATATTCGTCCATTGACTGACCTGTATTAATCTCTTGTCTTATTGATTATATTAGCAGTGTGAGATGCAGTGTGTTAAGACATTAATCATCGCTGGTCATGATTAGTTGAAGATAAACAGCATTTAACTCAACTCCGAATACTTCAGTTAATAAGACCGTGATTTTGACGACTCAAAATATTTAATTAATATTTTCATTCCATGAGCAGACACCAACTACATGGGAACAAAAGTCACATCACATTCATGTACGATCTGTAAGAGTTCTCATTATTTCATTAACACATGTTCATCAATCTCTATCTAGAGTTATGGTTAGAGGTCAGTTCCCTTTAACGGCCAATGTCCTTTGGCATAAATTCAGAGGCTAACTAGACTTACTCCCGTCGCTAGTTTATGCAATAGCCTTTTGCACTAGACCTTATTATCCTGCTAGTTTTGTAATACACTTCTTACGCTAGGCTTACGTCTACTGCTAGTCGTCTAATGTCCATTACACTAGGCTTACGCTTGCCGCTAGCTGTATAATATCTATCTATACTAGTCTTACACTATTGCTAGTACCATAATGTTCCTTTGGCATACCATGCCTGGCTAATCTGCCATAATTATGCAAACTGCGTTAGTAACAATACGACTTACGTTTTATTCACGAAATACACTGCTCAATTGGCTTTCCAGCCACACAATTAATAAGTGGACGACGCCACACACTTTCTAAGTGGTTATACCACACAATATAAGTGGCAATGGCCACACTTCTGAAACACACTGCCGTTCGGGTCAAAACCCACAAGTCGACTGACGTTACCAAGACATACGCGTCATGCATAGTGATATGCATACTATGTCGTTACTATATTCAATTGCGATGTTCCATGGTGCAGCAATTCGAGTCGGCCAAACTCAAATGCCTGCACACATGCAACAATCATCGACATCGGTCGATGAGATATATCTCTATTCGTTTGAGGTGTTCCATGATACAATAATTCGAGTCGGCCAAACTCAAATGCCTGCACACATGCAACAATCATCGACATCGGTCGATGAGATATATCTCTATTCGTTTGAGGTGTTCCATGATACAGTAATTCGAGTCGGCCAAACTCAAATGCCTGTAAGCATGAAACAATCCTCAACAGGGAGGATTCAGTTTTCACCATCGCTTGCCTCTTCACTTCTTCCATGGAAATGTTAAGGCTGTGACATATCGAGATGAGGTTCTGGATGCATTGGTTGCTCCTGCGTTCACAAATTATCCAGACTTGCAGCTTCTCCAGCAGGATAACGCAAGTGCGCACACCGCATGCATTACGCAGCAATATCTACAGCAGCAGAACATTGTGACGATTGATTGGCCTGCCCTACCACCAGACATGTCCCCTATAGAACATCTGTGGGACGAGCTTGGACGCAGAGTCTACAGGCAAGGTTCTCCAGCTAATCTGCAACAGCTCGAAGCTGCTCTTACACGTGAATGGGACTTGATTCCCCGGAATTTCCTTGAGAGACTTGTGCGTTGCATGCGGAGCCGCTGCCAAGCTTGTTTGCAAGCACACGGTGGACATACCAGATACTGAGGATAGTGTGAATGAAGTTTTTTATTGGTTGCATTTTTGGTTTTCTCCCTTGCCTGCACAGAATGCAATGAATTTCATAACAATCAAATGTACAAATTAATGACCAGCATGGGTTCATAGGAAAATGAATAAAGATTCCAAATATGTAAACTTGTAAACACTTATATATATATTTCACACTCTGTTCCTGGATTATACAGGTGGTGCGTTTTTAATGTGCTTCAGTATATATTATAAATGTAAAAAAAATCTTTTTATCGTAGTACATTTTGGAACAGAACAAATAATTAAATAAATCGTGTGGTTTAAAAAAAAATTCATTAAAGTATAATTTCCTTCAACTAAAAATTTACTTTAACGATAATAGAGCAACAAATATGTTTGTTTGTTTGTTTGTTTGTTTTTTCAAAAATACACAAAAGCTCTTTCCGACACCTGGGAAATATAAAGCCGGGGAAAATAACAAACAGTAACAGACAAGGAAATGTTTTATGGGGTGATGCAGTCTTTCGTTTTTGTAAAGTAAACACTAATTGTAAATTTATGGATCTCGCGGTAGAAAAAAAAAAACATGTCAGTTTTATTGTTTACCGATGATTCTTCTTTGCTTTTTTGTTCTTTTGTTTGCTTGTTGGTCTTGTATGTCTTTCAAGACGACATTTGGAAGCTCCAACACCATTCATGCTCTCAGCATTAACTCTTTTTTGCCTCGCGGAGTTTTTAGGTCTTGTCATGGGTTGCCTCCCCTTAGCTCTGCAGTAGTGGTCCAACAGTGGCCAAAACTCTCGAGTTACTAATGGGGGTCTTCACAGGTGTCTACCTTCGCACAAGATTACTCTTGGTAGAGTTTTAGTAGAAGGATAATGATGCTTCTACCTCAAGGGTGTATTCATAAGATATTCAGAAAAGCGAGAACAATGCTGCAAGACTGTAGAAGGCTGTTTTACCAGATGTAATGAGCTATACTAGGACTGTTACAGTTGTAATGCTGGAAAGCCCATACTGGTCCTCCTTAGACACCATGGATGTTGCAGGTTGTGTAGTAGGGTGTCTTGTCTGGTATGTATGCTTGATGTAGGTAAGATGTAGGTACAAATGAAGATACAGTCCACATAGGACTTCACTGACTCACAGGAAGGAAGTCATATAAGCTTTTAACTGCTCGTGACGTTTTATGATCATTTATTAAGACGCCACAACGACGGTTACGTTTACATGGATGAACATAGGTCACAGTCAATGTAGGATACAGCAACAAGGCATAATAATAATTTCATCAGTAGATCGTACAGGAATCAGTAAGTCGATCTTCCTTACTATCGCTTACAATAATATCAGCTCCATAGCAATACTCCAAGAGTGTAATCAAATCCACCCTGATATTAGTAAATCAAGGGCGTACATAGTTCTACCACGGACCATACGAACATGGCGGGTTATGAGTACCGTTCAGGTTGACCTTTTGTAGGCGTACCTAAGCCTAGCCTCCAGAAAAGGTATAGACGCTAACATAGCGAAGTTTATAGGAGTAAAGGAACTGTTCTCTGGGTCTAGGTTGACCCGAATCATATAACTTTAAGGTATGAAGATACCTGGTGAATTTCCTAGTAGAAAGGGGGCTCTCACTGCGTGAAGATGGTGCGACAATGTCAGAATCTTAGCAGACTGTACATATTGATAATAAGAGCTCAGTTACCTTCGTTCAGAAATATCACCACACACATATATGCCTCCAGGCAAGTAGAATCATCAAAGGGAATCCTCGTTAGCCAAGCTAACACACATGAGGATAGCCAATATCCCAACCACAGATCACAGACGTATCAAAACGGTCTGCTCTGCATGAAAATCTACGGTACACTCCCGGAAGGAAATCATTTCCAAAACCACCCACAGTTCTGGACATGCGCAGAAGCGCTCGGCAACCTCAGTTCGAATCAGGCGACTCGCAAACGGGCACATACCCAGAAAGATGCGAATAAACGCGCCTTATAAGGATAAGGAATAAAACTCAATACAGGTTGGAAAGCATTCCAAGAAATCTTTAAGATTTCTGATCATACAAGGAGAACTGCCTGCCGTCGGTCTAAGAATAGAACGGCAGTTTAAGTCACAAGAACAGGTAACAACCAAGGTTAAAAAGTAGACCCAGTTATTAACGAGTTACATCCCCTTGAGTACAAGACAAGGTTTGTGCAAGCGGATTCTGTTCGCAACAAAGACGCTGATCAAATGTTAACTCTTGTATCTGCTGTCAACTTTTGTGAAGGATATGGTTATCTTATAATTCGTTAGTTCGTTCAAGCCCCCAGCTGAGTTAATTCGGCGAAATTCCTCTTATTATTATTGCATAGCTCTGTTTAAGTGTATTTAAGAAATTGTCCGAGACAAACGGATGTAGTACATTCAAAATGATTAAATCAACTTTAAATGTGTCTTTATACAAGTAAGAAATTTAATAATCAATTATGTTTTAACAGTTATAAAAATGAATTATTCCTTATAGAAAAGCTTGTCATTACTGGGTGATGTTATGGCGTTAAAAATTAGATAGTTCACCTGGCAGCTTTTATGTTTCTACTTAGCTGCCAATGAGTTTGTCTGTTCTGCTCCAGCTGGTGTTTGGTTCTTTGTAGATAGAGGACTAGATCGCACTAGTCACTGGTCAAGTTTGAAAGTTGTAGCATGTTCCAAGAAGTGTCAAGGAGTAATTACCAAGCTGGTCCCGCGTCTCTAAGACCCGTCGGATGATGGTGTCTAGTGTCGACTTCAGGCCACTTATACCCTCACTTGTTCCATAGATTGTACCCTCAACTGGTACCACCAACTAGTGTCTCAAAAGAAGAGAACAAATACCCTCTTGAGTATTGCGTTTTCCGACACTTACTTATGTGTCCTTCTCTTCCTGTTTCACCAACTCATCTATCTCAGAACTTTTACCCTTAGAGAATTAATATTAATCCCATTGAGCGGAAAAAAATTCATTACACTTAGGATGAATAGATTTAAATTTACCTTTACATTGTTTGAAAAGGTTTAAAACTTTCATTACTTTTAGAGTTAATATGTTTACATTTACCTCTACATTGGTTGAAAATGTTAATAATATAGATTATATACATCATTTTCTTCATCATTCACTCCTTGCTCCATATGGAACTTGGGACTACCTCTGCTTTTGGGTCTCTATAAGAAACTAGCAATAAAACAGTCACCAGCCCTTGCAGTGGTGGTTTATAAATTCATCATTCTAAATGCTGAGGTTGCTAGCTTTATATGACTTGGACATCCACTAGCAATTTTCACATATTAATATTCACATGTCAATATGTACATATTAGTTCACATGTTAATAATGCAAAATATAGAATTTAAAATGTACAACTTACTTACGCCAATCTTTAAGCTCGCAGACTGCTGGCTCAGAGAAATAGTTTAAGGCAGCTTAAGGATGCCTCTTACACGTGATCTGGGGTGTTGTTATTTCAGCAATAATTTCCCACTTTGACTTTGTGGTACAGTTTCCTCAGATTCCGGTTTTCCGTTTTAAAATGGTAGAGTTTTCCTGGGCTGTAAGTCCTGAAGATGCTCAAACAAGGTCCGGTCTGGTAAATGAAATCTGTTGCTATTCTTAACTCTGGCAAGGTCTGGATGTCTTCTTGGCGCGAGGTGACTTTTCATAGAGCATTAAACTTGCAAAAGTGTCAAGTTTTATTCCCCCTTTCGTTCCTGGCACGTGTTGTTTACTATTAGACCAGCCCCCGATCAGAAATGTTGTTATTCCTACATCTTGAATGCCGGCCAATAGTTTCAAACAGGCGTGTTTAAGATGGGGTTTATTCAGAAAAATTCCTCACAGGAACATTCTGCATGTTATTGCAAAGGTCATGTCTTCCAAATATGGAAGTGCGATTTCCGTACTATTCTCGTTGTAACGAGATGGTATATTAGTGGTTGTTGTCTTGATGACAGTCGATGATAGTTCAATAAAGAATAATGAACTCCACGATATACCCCAGTCTCAGAAATGAGCACTGGTGAATAATAGCACAAAGGATAGTCAGACAGTAAAGACCCCTGGTCCGGTGGTAATAAGAAGATCAAGAGCCTAGAGTGTCTTCTCGTAATAACTATCTTATGCTTTAAATAACAATGACATTCAAATTGAACTCAATAGTAACTTTATGAAATTAACAAAATTCAAGTTACAATTAAAATCAATTTATTTATAATGATTATCTTATCTTCTGTTCTTGAAATAGATAGAAATGCTATATGAATAGGAATTTTATATTTACACAATATCCAGAGAAATCACAGTGATATTATTTTACTTTACTGAATTACAGTGTCTCTGCTTTTCTGACAAAAAACGTTAACCAGTCTTTTTCTTCATATGACTTGACTCTTCACATATAAATTGATCGAATGGTCATCTGTTTCTGCACTTAACTGAGTGCTCCTTAAATGATGGTTGGCACTGTTGGTGAGCTCCACACGACTGTATAGACTCGGCTGATCTTCCCATGTAGTAGGGATACCAGCACAACCAGGTAGACCAGTGGTAGTGCTCCGTGTCGCTATGCAGGATAACACTTGGGTTCTCACTTCTGGCTTATGTCTATATGTACGACCGAAACCCTCTGGTCTTTTTCGGAAATACTAACAGGACTACTTCTGGCAAAGGCAGACCAGCACAAATACTCAATGGTGAAGGAATACGTGCCTAGCTCTCTCCTTTTGTCCTCTGCGTTCTTTCAGTTCGTGTGTGTCTCTTCACTTCCAACTACCTGCGTATTTATGCGCTTGGTCGGCCATCTTGCGTGAATCCGTGACTTTGCGCTGATTGGCTATTCCTTCAAGCAACTTCGGTCGAAAATATTTCTCGTATTTCACTTCGGGTAGGTCATCTGTGTTAGTTTCTAAACAGATAACGTAGTCGTTCTCATTACTTACAAAAGCTATTGCCTCTTGAGATATCTCGTTTTAATCGGACAACATGTGGCTTTCCTTCCATATCAATCTTTCCGAGATCCGTCTGTCCTTCCTTTTTTCTATGAATTTTTAAACCGCACTTTTCATCATTTTCCGAACTGTTTGACCCACTTGGGTGATCATATCCCCACAATTATAAAAGACATTGTCTTCCTGGCTATATCCACACCTGGGTCTACTCTCCCTCTATGACTCAGTGAAGTAGAATTGCCATCGGTCAGTCCGTTGATTTTAAATGAATTTTTTACTGCGTGGTCCTAACACAGATTTCCTCCCTACCTGATTGTTAGGCCTAGACGATCTCCGTGTAGCAAGCTCTCGTTTCATTGGTCGAGCTATTAGCATTACACATGTTTCGACGGTGTTACTTAGTTTTGATTACCTAGATATCGAATCCCAATCGCATTATGCGACATAGTCCCCCCGTTTTCTAAGCGAGAGATATCTCGAGCTTAAATTTGGGAACGATATCGTTGTAATCATGCCTATTGGCGGTTAGTTTTCTTCTATCTATCCTGAACCTGATCAGTGGGATGCCTACAAAAGGAATATGCTCCCAACTTCTGGTTTCTTTGATAGCGATTTATCTTCTCTATTTCTCTTCTGCCCGTTCGATTGATCATCCAGGCTCTTACGGTTGGGTCCTCAACAGATGATTTACTATTTGCTGTATAGCATGATGAACTTGGGTCTGTGTTATTCATTTGAAAGTTACAGCCCTGTTTTGCATGAGATTTGATTGCAGGTTTCCCTTGCAATTTCCTGGACATTCGATTTTGGCAAAAAGGATTGTTTCCTTAAATCCAGCTCCTGGTGTTCAGCATGTATTTTAGACTGTCTGGGATATTTCTTCTCCCCTCTCGTGCCAATACCGAGAATACCCATGGTCGCTGGTTTTCCAGTAGATCTGTTGTGATACCGCTTACGTTGATTCACTGGATCTACCTTGGTGCACTCTGGGCAGGAATTTACAAACCAGTTAATGTCCTCAGTAATACCTGGCCAGTAGTAATGGGTGGCTATCCTTTGTTTTGTGGCACCATTACCCAGGTGTTCACTCAAAGAAGCAATGTGCCCCCATTCTATAACCTTGGTTCTATAGGTGGATGGTACAACAATCTGCCCATGGCCGTTTGGCCCTCTGCCAGCTTTCCTGTGCAAGAGTCCATGTTCCATAAAGAAATCCCCTTTTCTGGGAGGGTTATGTGTTTTTGGCAATTTGCCAAAGCAAGGCTTCAATGTACTATCTTGGGCTTGAGCCTTCTTCATCTCAGTTGAGTGAATTTTTAAATGAGTGTTCCCTTCTCTATTCTGGGAGCCTGACCTAGTCCGGGTGTGTTCCGCAACCTCAGGTTTTATAGGATGTCCCAAAAAACATATCTACGCCCCAACATCAGGGGGTAGAAGGGATCATCTAGTACTGCTGCATTTATTTCCCCTTCCACATAGCGACAACTGACTTGAATCTTCGCTATGGGCAAAGTTAGGGGTAAAGCTCCCTTGAGTGGCCCTTGAATGTCCACTGTTTCTGTGGTGATTTGTTCAGGGCGCACCAGAGATGCACACACGACTGCGTCATAGGACAAACCTGTGTCATACATTCCTGTGACTTGTTTGCCATTCACAGTCACTATCTCCTGTGTAGGTGGGTGATGGAGGCTATTCTGAATCACTGTCAGTTCCTTCCTATCACAAGTCCTCACCTGTAAGCATGCAGCATAATGAGGAGGGGTTTTCCTTCTGCACTCTGCAGTATTATGGTTGCTCATTCTACAAGTCTTACACCATTTCTCTTCCTTTCTTGAAGGTTTCTTATCGTATGCCAGAGGGTTTCTTTCATGTTGCTGATGGTTTCGGTGGTTGGTCTTATGGAAGTGGTTTCGAGTGGGTTCGTCTTCGTCCTGCTCGAAGTGGTTGTGAGGCTTCTTGAGAAATTCTCCTTGTTTCCTTTTTGCTCCTTGTGTTAGAGAATGTGCCAATTGGTGACTTTCAGCATATTTGATTATGTCTTCGGAGGTAGTGATTTGCGTAATTAGAAGCTGGTGTTTAAGAGATGCTAGTAAAATGGAAGCTGCAAGATTAGGAAGACTCTAGACAGGCTCCACGAGAATTCGACGGTGGGTATAGATTGGGATGCAATAGATGCGGCTGTATCAGAGAACTGAGTGTGTTGTGTATGTCTCTAAGGGTGTTTTGGATTGATTCATGATTAGCGTTTATTAATACGGGTTGCAGTGATGAAGATAGATCGAAAGTTGTCGATCTAGCCACATTGGTCCCTCAATTTTGGGTGATACTGAAACTTTCAATTTGGATGCTTTTATGGAGGAAGTGACGATCCTTCTCGAATCATTGATGGACCTACATAGACAGGTCATACTTGAGCGTCTTGACTTCATATCTATATGGCTAGAGAAGGAATAAGTGGAATCGTTCAAAGCTCTATCATCGGATTGAGGAGGTATTTCTTTATGAAGTCGTTTTTCTGAAAAACAACACCAAACAGAGGAACAGGTAGAAATCTCGAGGACTCTAAGATAGAAGCCATTTGCTTGTTCGCTCTTATCGCAAGCATAAATCCCACTGGCTTATCGATAAGGGAAAATATCCGAACACTGCCAAGATAAGCGAGGCTATGCGAGAAACCTGTCACCCCAACAAACTTCCACTGCTCAGGTTGGCTACACTTTACACCTATGAGATGGGCAGGTACACACTGGGATATTCATTTCACCAAACAGATTTTCGAAAAGGGACTCCAAGGATATAAGATTATAGACACTAGCGGATTACTTTATGGGTTGAGCCATTTTAGACCAATGTTTAGTTGGCTTTCGGGCGTAAGGTATGATATATTCCACTGATCGGGAATTGGGTGGTGGCTTTGATAATTTCTCTAACTGCATCTTTTGGAGGTTAAACGCGTTCCCAACTCTCCAGTGGCTACTCTTCGCTAAACCACAAGGAGCATAAAACGAAAAAAAGGCCCCCCGACAGTATATTCTCCAAGCACAAGCCTCACACAAAACACAATTACCAAGAGCCAGAGACGAAGACGTTGTAAAACAAACTTACACGGATTCCCATACTTCCATTGGTCACCTACATCCTCACGAATCCACACTTCAGCAATCCATTGCGAAAGAGACATATAACCCCTACTGCACTACTACGGACTAAGAAAACTTCAAGGAAAAGGACAAAGAGAACATTGGAAGCAGTACTTGGCTAAGAAGCCAGATATTGATGAAGTTTCTTAACACATGTAACTACTGCAGGTGCTAGTAAGAAGGCACATAACCAATCCCCTAAATTATGCTAGCAACTGCTACAGGAATTGTTATCTTAGTAGGGATCTTGTTCAGAATAGGAAAGTAGGTAAACTGGACAGCTGATGCAGATATAGAGCCTCCATCAACCCCCACTAACAAGGAAGATAGTGACCCGAGTGAATGGCAATTAACAAGTCATCAGGGATTGTATAAACTGGTACTTGTCATTTGGTCCAGGTCCTACCCGTCGTACGTGCCACTCTCTGGTGCGCCCCCACCTCGACATAACAAATCCACCTACTGTATACAGCCTCGCGATCACTTCAATAATGCCGGCCAAATCCTTGGGGCTCTTACACACGTGTTTCTTGAACATATTGAGATCGAACTCTGGAATTGTCTAGTATGTAGCGTCCGGGGACGTCCACAACCAAGCGAGGAAATTTATATTGCCAGCACTCAGTACTAATGCATCCACTTCCTACCCCCTGATAGTTGGGGCCGACTATGAATATGTTTTTTGGGACAATTGGCACCCATAAACACCCTACCGACGTTGCGGACCCCACCACAACCCGGACTAGGTACGGGCTCCCCAGAATTCAGAAGCACTCGGGAACCACTCATTCAAAACAATTCACTCAACTGAGATCGAAGGTAAGGCTCAAGCCACCACAGATAGTTCTTTGATGGCCTTGCTTTGGGCAAATGCCAAAAAACACAGAAACCCTCCACAGAAAAAGGGCGATTTTCTTTATGGAACATGACTCTTTCACAGGAAAGCTGGCACGAGGGCCATTCGGCCATGGGCAGAAATTGTTGTTTTACCATCCACCCTATAGCAACCCAAGTTTATAGAAATGGGGGCACATGCTTCTTTGAGTGACCACCTGGAGGTAAAGGTTTGCCCACAAAAAAATAAAAAAGGATAGCACCCATTACTAATGGCCAGGTATTATGAGGACATTTAACTGTTTGTAAATTCCTGCAGTTTATTAATAGGTAAATTCTTCTTCTTATATTATTTAATTTAATTTATTTATTGTAATATTTTATATCATTATTCCTTTTTATTTTTGTATTGCGTCGTTGAACTTATTCTAAAATGAACGTACTTATCTTTGCTTTTTAAAAATTTTTTTTCTTGTATGTTATATTTAATTTTTCATAATTATTTGATTGTTTACTTGTATGTGGTATTGTGTTACGTATTTTGTTGACTGTGGTTTTTTTCTTGAGTTCAAACAGATTACTGGGAAACCAACGACCCAAGCGGTATTTCACCCCCCCCGCCCCCCCCCCCCCCCCCCCCCCCCCCCCCCCCTCATCAATCAATTCATAGTTATAATTATTTTAGGTTGTGTTTTGCGATTTTAGCTTATTTGGCTTCATTAGTTTTAGTTGTGGGGGGGGGTTGGTGATTTTATTGATTGGTTTGAAGTGCTGTGTGGTGAAGCGTGGGTGATTTCGGTGGTTATCACCCTTAAATTACACTCTCTTCCGTCTACATTTGGGTTGGTGACAAATTACTATTTATAGTATTTTAATTAATACACTCTTGTCTAAGCTGATTTGGATAACTAATTGCTTCTTCTAAGGATCCTCTCCTCTTGTTTGTTAAACTTCTTGGTGAATTAAGTTGTAGCCAAAAATCTGCGTATTTTTGATCTTTCTTTTTTTGTTTATTTTTAAAGTTTTTTCCCAAGTTTTTAGTGATGTCAATGTTATTATTTGTTTTTTTCTTCATAATCATAAAACAAAACAAATTACAAAACTCTAAATTTCAAAAAATAAAAAAAAAAACCACACCCCTCACCCCCAAAAAACCCCACATAAAAAAAAAAAAAAAAAAAAAAAAAAAAAGATAATTTCAAAAACCTCAAACGAAAAAAAACCTCCAGAATGTGTAAACCCCAATTAAAATTACCGGGATAGCAAATTCCACAAAACTTCGCTAACCCCGTCCTTACATCCCCCCAACAATATACTCCCGCAGTCCCCCTCCCCCCCCTCAAATAGTACGCCAAGAATATCCTACATTTACTCAGTAAAAATACACAAAAAACATTGTACATCCAACTAATTCCAAAACATACATCACACCAAACCAAAATTCAAACCACCCCCTATTAAACACCCCTCCAACTAAAACAACTTAAACCTACAAATCCACTCTCCCACAAAAAATAAAACCTGAATACACACAAATCACCCCCAACAACTCCCTTTCTCCAGCAATCCAATACATCAAAAAAAACACCTACCCCTTAAGTAAAATACCATTTCATACCCTTACTAAAAGCTCATAAAAAGATACAAAACCCTCCGCATAAAAAACAACAACCATCTATACCATCAAATAACACCCCCTTAAGCATTCCAATAAACAAATACATATCCCAAAATACTCCAAATCTTCTACGTTATATTAATTAGAATAAATTCCAGTGACACCAAAAACACCATACAATTTCCTAACTTCTCATTTGTCCTATCAAAATCGCACAAAATCCTCCCCCACAAAATACAAAAACACTTGGCCAAAACACAATACTACAGCAAAATGCACAAGCCCTAAGTCAGTCTTTAACAAATTCATAAAAGAGAACTACTAAACCCTTTGCTGATTACAAGTACTTCCTAATCCTCACTCACCGAAAAACATACACAATATACCTCTAAATTACCATCTAAATCATCAATCCTATTTCCCCAATCAACCTGTATCTATCAAATAAAATACATACTCTTGTAAACAACATAAAAAAAACCTCCCCCATCTCAGCACCCAAGAATCTCACCTAAAACTTCCACTTCTCCCTCCAAATGACCCTAGAACACCTCATTCAAATCCTAAAAATAACCCCCCTTAACCATCCCACCTTCAATAAACAAATCCCCCGGGGACAAACCACTATCCCCCCCCCTATAAAATCAATCTAACAAAAATCCACCCTTACCCCCACCTCCCACTTGTACCCGATCACCGAATGCAGAACCTATCCGTACCCCAGCCATCTACCCTCACATCCCCTAAAATTAAACCTATCACCAAAACTCCCACCCTTAAAAAATATTGCCCCCATACCCTTAAAAAAACTGGGGGGGGGGGGGGCTAATTGTCATAATAAGCACCAAAACTCCTGGGGGGCATCCCCTTCCCCCCTTGTAAAAAACAAAAATACCCATCAACCAAAAAACAGGTATTACATCCCGTTTCACCCATATAACAAACTACCCTTCCATCCCTCACTACCCCCCAGATCCCTATCCTCCAAAATCACCCCATCTTGCCCTAACCGAAACGAGAAGGGGTAACACCTAATGTATTTAACATATTTCTATAATAAACTCCGCTCCAAAAAACAGGGGCCAACTCTTCCTAAGTAAACTCTGCATTTTACTGTAAACGACGGTCTACCCTCAACAAACAAAGTACTAAAAACCCCCTTAAAAATCTGTGCCTCCCCAACTCACGGGTAACGCCGGTTCAATTAAACTTGTTCCAACTCAATTATATTAGATAAAGACAGCCAATCCCTAATACCCTGACATCCACAAAAACACCAACTTCCCATAACGCACATATTCCCAAACAAGATTAAACAAGAAAATTTTTGAGTGTCAAAAGATACCTTAAACACCCAAGGTACTAAACTCCATCGTTACAACCGAACCCCCCTAATCTAATAACTTAAAAATCCCTTTTACATATCCCATAATCACTATGTGTGTACATACACAATTCTACACTTAATGACCCCCTAGAGCACCTTCAAACTCTTAAAAATTAAAAATTTCCTTAAACTCACTTACCCCCTTCCCCCAAACATTGTAACCAAAACCCCCCCCCCAAAATAAGAAAAAATGTCGTACCTACCAATATACAATGCCTTCCCTACCGTCCATATTAAAACAACCCCTTCAACCCCTTCAATACCCTAACCCCTAAACCAATATAACCCAACCCCAGCTTCCAACTAAATCAAATCCAAGCAAAACATATCTGCAACTCAATTTCCACCCCTAACCCCATAAAAAATACCTTCACCCTCATACACCACATAATCACCCCAACAACCCCAATACTTCCCCCTTATAATTTTACAACCCACACACTATTATCACCACACCAGAACCCCGTCATACTTCACAACCAACAACCAAGTTAAAAACATACCTTCTCACCAACCATTAACACATCAACTTCATATTTATAAAACCAGGGGGGGTTCAAACACCTCTTAATCCTTCCAAAAAACTCGATCCACCTATTTCGCTCAAAATCACCTTAATCATAGTTTGATAATATCACCAATTATTTAACGCCCCAAACCGTGACACCCACCGACACCCCCCAAGGCGTCTGATTTTTTTTCACACCCTAGACGTCATACAACTAAACAATAGGATAACACGCCACCACCCACAATTAACAATGGGGCGATCCAAGACCCCACCCGCCACCCTACTGAATCGAGAATAATGATCTCCACCTCTTAATTGACCACATTACCAAAAAATCCGCTAACATCTACCACCCATCCAGACCCCAAACACAATATGAACACGGATGTAAGTTGTAAGTGTGACACCCCAACGCCCATTCCACATGAATCTGCAACCTACCCCCCGACCTGCTATCACTCCAACACTTAAACACCCGAACTATCACCACACCTTTGGGACCAAACCTTACTCACAATATCTCACAACCCCCATAATTTCGGTCTTTCAACAACCCCCGACCAAACCCATGACCTACATACTTCTAGTGATCCTTTAACACCCCCGTAAGAAGCAACCCACACCCATATTCTCTCGCCCCACCGAAAGATACCCATCTCCCAAATCCACATAATTTGTGCCCTACCTTTGCCAGACTCACACCCACTAAAAGGGGGGGGGGATTCCTCAGCACCCCGCTACACCTCCACCATCCTCAAAACATACAAAATTTTGAGACAACAAAACCACCTGCACAATAACACCAAACTACCCTCCACGTATCACCAAACGCTGGTCATCCTTCTCCAAACTCTTATCCCAGCACCATAAAATCCCATATGTGGAGGCCATACAAAGCCAAATCAACAACACACAAAACAAACATCCGGCACACTAACACCCCCCAAAACCCTAAACCGGCACACACCCAAATAAGCCCCCAAGTTGTTGACAAACCAACAATCCAACTAATAATAACAAACGCCCCCCCACAACAAAAAACAACCTATACCCAATACACCAACCAACCCAATAAATAAATAAAAATAAAAAACACAAAAAAAAAAAATATAAACCAAAACAAATATTTTCAAATAACAGACTTCAAATAACAATGAAAACAACAAATTTAACAAATTCTAAAAAACAATACCCCACACTCCCAAATGTGTGGTTCTAACTAAACAATTTCTAATACACAATATAACACCAAATCCAAAATAACATTTACAAAACATCAACCCACTAACAACCCAAATATCCAATATCTCCCAACACAAATCACCAAATCATAAAACTGGAAATACCCAACACATATTATCAAACCATAATAAACACTGTTAAATAAAACACAATGTAAACCCGCCAATAAAAATCAAAATATACCAAAGATTAAAAATAAAAAGAAAAGTACAATACAAAAAATAAACCAACAAATAAAAGTCCACCCCCCCCAAACCCCAAACTCAAAAACACTAACCAAAACCTCATCCAAAACCACTAACTTCCCAAGTCCCACAAATAATCTCCCATATTAAAATCACCATACCCCTTCCTCCTAACCATAAATTCCAAAACATCCTACCCTTATACCAACAACGGAGCCTCCATACATCCATATGAGCCCCCCCCATTCCCCCAATATAAAAACTCAACAATACTGCCACTCCCACAACCAAGGCATACTCGAACTATAGACCCCGTCTCAACATGACCCCCATCACCCAACCATCCTTGATCTCCCGCGTTGTGTGTGTGACACACTCCACACACTAGACTTATACCAGCTCTATAGCCCTACATACCCAGATGCACACGGTGTGTCCCTACTACCACAGTGTTATATAGCGGGTTGTGGTCCAGAAGACAAAAATTCCATGCCTCTAGTCCCACCAAATCTGCCTGAGAGAGTGACCCAATCACTACCACTACAGGTTTATCTCATGAAACCACCCCTATAACCCGACGTCCACTAGAGACTCCCATACCCTCCTGCGACAGTCCAGAGTCACCAATGTTCACTACGTCATCATTCACCTATGCACATCCCTCGAGCCCACCCACCACAGTGTGGTCATAACGTGTCCTCTTCCAAACAACAAACTTGATCCCGTACCCACTCCCCGACCTTCGCGGTGCACGACCACCTAGTACCCCCTAAACTAACCTCTACTTCCCTCATCCACTCACACCCAAAAACCACACTCTGTGTCTGTACTGAATACTCCATGGTATCCTCATACTGACCAGTCCTTCCTCCCCCCCGATCCCCCCATATCCCCCCCCCAACGCCACCTCCTGCTCCTCCCCCCCCCCTTCCCCCCCAATTCTTTGTATTTTTTAGTCACTTCTCCTCCTCATAATCACTAAGCAGAGAACAGAATGTACTCCCTAAGACATAACATTGTAGCCCAATTGCAAACTCCACCCCACAAACCACTCGCCCACGACCACAACAACCCCCCAACCCCAACATCCTAAACTCTCCAACACACACCCACAAACACAACATGTTTCTCGCTCCCTTAGCAGTCCTGCATGATCACATAAACATATGTGATAAAAGTCTTGTACCATGTACCATGTGAAGGAAGAACCGTGAGAAAATCCCTACCTCTCCTACACAAATCCAAACAAACCCTTATTTAATCCAAAGAATCTGTCACATAAAGTGTTGTGATATAGATACAATACTGTGTCTGACAACTGATATAGACATGTGCGTGTGACTCCCGCCTAAGATCGTCTATATGTGTCAAGTACGTCTGTAGTGCATTCAATCTCGACCTGTCTCAGCTCTCTACTCTTCACACAAACCTGTAACCCATAAGTGTATAATACCTATACAAACCCTATAACCCATAACTACAAGTCATCCCTGCGATCTCTCTCACGTAAAACCTCATGTATACTGTGAAAGTACCACCTCACTCCACTACTTACCACTCTTCGTGTGTTTACTATCCACACACATACTACTCACACGCCACTTAGAGTAATAGCTCCTCTGTAATGTCTGTAAAACAGTGTGTAAAATGACACCCAATTCTTAAGTGTGACCATTAATCGTAATTTATAATAGCCAACATCCTGTAAGACTGTAACTAAACTCAACACAAAACTAGACACCGCTGCCAAATAAGAAAAAACAAACTCGCTGCCACACACACTCGCTAACAGTGTGCATGTGTGTACAGTAAATGTTTACAACACCTATATATACGCGCTGCTACAGACTCATATCCTTAAACACGCAATTCAAAAAACCATAAATAAACCTACCCCTACAACTACAAGATTAAACTTATTGTACACAAAACCAATAGACCCAAGAATATCGTAACTGCCTATATAATATAGAAGACTATAATCGAGTATAAACCTGTGATCTAACCCCTGTTATAAGAAGACACATTATTCTGATACAATCAAGATCTCTGACAGCGCTGACACTCACTGTCTAAGAGAAAGACACACCTGTCAGTCCAGTTGTCCGTATACTCCATCCATTACTGAATGATAGATACACCAAGCTTCATATCTAATTCCCCAAATAGAAATCACGCTCTGAACTCATCATAATATACGTCACTATAAACAGATTCCTCTATACGACTTGGTTAATGAGATATAGAAAACATGATCTCATACAAATTGTGTAATGAGTATAGATAGATTAGAGCAGTACAAAAACGTTGTACCGTCACATAAAATGTCATCGTGATTAATTGACAACTACAATGTGTAGTAATAACTTAATTCTAGTAAATTTAATAAAATGTTTAAAATATTCCATCAATTAGCATCACTACACACTTGTGCCCAAATACAAATTAACCGCTAATGCTCACCAGATGTATCTAAGTCCAAATGTTTCTGTCAAATTTGATACACTGTTCATGTGTGTCCATTTGTCCTTTTCAAGATAAATGTGTTGAGACATGTCCTAGTGGGCACACTATGACTAAGTGTTAGATCAGTTTGACCAGATATAAGCTCTATAGTTATTCTTCATCCTTATCTATGTCTTATTTTTTCCGACCGTAATGACCATGTATTCTTTCCCTCATAGAGATACTCACTCGCTACCACTGCTCCCGTGACCTGTGTAGTGTTTATAATGTGTATAATTTTTTTTTAGTTGTGTTTTAATTTACAATAAATTACTTAAGAGACAACAACTATAATAGTCAGATTGTGTGTGACTCCGTCACAGAGAGCACAGCAATCTGAAATAAACCGTAAAGTCAATATCCTTATAGTGAACATGAGTACTTGTCTATGTTTTGGGCGCCAAGACTTGTGATAAGTATCTACGTAGTAATGATATTCTCACTCTTTGTTGATATAAACCACCACTGACTATCGAAATTTGAATTCCTGATATAAATATACCCCAACTGAGTACCACAACTATTGTCTCTCTCGAGAAGTAGACTACTCGAGGAAATTAACATACAAGTGAGGTGGTATCTCGCTCGCCTCTGGTGGCATGTATAAGATTGACGTGAGTTGATCACCGACGAGATCTTAATTTAGTGTTGATGCGCTTGCTCTTGTTCCTGTTATTGTACACATGCATCAGCAGACTCGATGTGTCTCTAATTATAGTGGGCCGTCTGACTAACTGTCATGAGATACCCTACGTGCCAATCATTTAGAGTGTTAAATATTGTGTAATTGATGTATTGAGAAGCGTAGCGAGAACTCATGAAAAGAGAATAATAATTGTGTTACAAGAAAGATTAGCGCTAGACTCGAATAGGTTGTAAAATTGTGTGGTCTGTACTTTACATTGTGGGATAGAAAGAGAGAAGGTTGGTGGTAGAAGTAACTTTCATTACTTTTAGAGTTACGTCTCTCGCTCTTATCAAAGTCTAGTATCTCTACACAATATATTGGTGGTACCGGGTTCGCTTTCAGGAGAGAATGGTGATGGGAAATAGAGTATAAATGTATAGAATTATATTAGAGATAGACAATGTATTTTGTTGCGCTCGCTATAGTAATCATCGTCTGTGGCGCACGCGCGCTCGCTCGTCGCTGCATGAGTGATCATGAGCGTCCACATGCGCTGGACCTAGGCGCATTTCTGCAGTTGGGGTGCTACGTTGTAGAGAGATCATGACGGCCTGCCAGTTTCTCTCATAGATGATAAAAGTTCGGGTACATCTACCGGAGCCGAAAATCTATGCGAGCGAGTGTGGTGGCTGTGTGATTTAATTTGCATCGCACAAGTTTGTGGTATTAGCGCACCGTGTTAGAGAAAGGGTGTCTCCATTGGAGCATGTTTATATGGACTTGGCGCAGAGAATCTGCTATCATGTGATGAGAAGTCTCAGAGACGTTATTAGACAGGAAGTTCAGTTAATACCTTTGTCCGACCGCATGGTCATATGTACATTATTAAGTTACATGTTATAATGCTAAATATAGAATTTAAAATGGTACAACTTTAATTAGCCAATCTTTAAGCTCCGGCAGACTGCTGGCTCAAGAAAGATAGTGTTTCAAGGCAGGGCCTTTGATATGGAAGATCCTCTTACACAGTGATACATAGGGAGGGTGTTGTTTATTTCAGATTATTATTTTACCACTGTTTGACTTTGTGGTACAATATTTCCTGTCAGAGTACCGGTTTTCCCGTTTTTAAAATGGTAGAGTTTTCCTGGGCTATTATAAATTCATGAGATGCTCAACAAGGTCCGGTAGGGTAAATGGAAATTTTTGCTTCTTAACTCTGGCAAGGGTACTGGATGTCTTCTTAGGGCGCGAGTAGGGGACTTTCATTAGAGCACATTAATACTTGCAAAAGTGTCAAGTTTTATTCCCTTTGTCCGTTACCTGGCCCACGTCAGTTGGCCGCACGCTACTGAAGATGAGAGACCGAGCCACCGATCTGTGAAATGTGTTGTGTTATATATTCCTACATCTTGGAATGACCGGCGTAGAGAGTGATCATAACAGGCGTGTTTAAGATGGGGTGTTTAATTCAGAGAAATATTCATAAACAGGAACATTCTGCATGTTATTGCAACGGTCCATGTGTCTCTCCAAATATGGAAGTGCGATTTCGTTACTATTCTCGTTGTGAACGAGATGGTATGTAAGTGGTCATTTTGTTGTACTTGACGCGACCAGATCGATTGATAGTTCGAATAAAGAATAATGTAAAACTTGAACGATTTAATACACACACAGGTACAGTATATATAGAAACTCTGAGCACTGGTGAAAATCTTTGATTAGCACAGAAGTGATAGTCAGGAACAGTAAAAGACGCCTATTCTGCTGCGGTAGGAGGTATGGTAATAAGAAAGATCAAGAGCCTTAGGTGTCTTTTCGTAATAACTATCTTATGCTTTAATCGCAACAATGACATCAAATTGAACTCAATCTGTAACTTTATGAATTAACCAAATTCAAGTTACAATTAACCCATCAATTTTATTTTTAATGAATATATCTTTTCTTCTGTTATGCGCGAATGTAAACTAGATAGAAATGCTATATGAATAGGAATTTTATTTATTGTACCACAAATATCCAGGAAATCACAGGATATTAGATTGTTAGTGTTATCTGGAATTTACAGTGTGTCTCTGCTTTTTCTGGACACTAAAGAACGTTTTAACCAGTCTTTTTCTTCATATGACTTGCTCTGATCAATATAAATGATCGAAGGGTCATTCTGTTTCTGCAGACTTTAACTGAGTGCTCCTTAAATGAGGTTGGCACTAGTTGGTGGAGATCCACACTTACGGTATATGACTCGGCTGATCTTCCCATTGTGAAGTAGGGATAACCAGCCACTAACCAGGGGTAGGACAGGGCGGGTAGTGCTCTCGTGTCGCTATGCAGGATCACATTGGGTTCTCACTTCTGCTTATGTCTATTATGTACGACCGAAACCCTCTGGTCTTGTTCGGATTTAATTTACTAAACAGGCACTACTCTGGCCAAAGCAGACTCAGCACAATACTCAATGGTGAAGGAATGAGGCGCCTAGCTCTACTCCTTTTGCTCTCTCTGCGTTCTTTTCAGGTTCGTGTTTCGTGTGTCCAGTCTTTCACTTCCAACTACCTGCGTATTTATGCGCTAGGTCGGCCGCATCTTGCGTTGAAGATCCAGTGACTTTGCGCTGATTGCTCGCATTCACCTTTGCAAGCTCAAACTAGCGGTTCGAAAATATTTCTCTGTTATTTCACTTCGGGTATGGTCATCTGGTTGTACGTTTCTAAAACAGATAAACGTATGTTCGTTCTTATTACTTACATAAAGATATTGGCCTCTTGATGATATGCTGTGTTTTAATCGGACAGAACATGTGGCTTCTCCTTCCATTGTCAATGCCTTTTTCCGAGGATTCCGTCCTGTCCTTCCTTTTTCTATGCGAATTTTTTTAAAACGCACTTTTCATCTTTTTCCCCAAAACTGTTTGACCACTTGGGTGGATTAATCATATCTCCCACATTTTATCAAAAATGCTCACCCATTGTCTTCCTGGGCTATTTATTCCCACCACCCCTGGGGTTTACCTTTCCCCCTTTTTTTTCCTGAGTGAAGGTAAGAAATGCATCGGTCAGGTCCATCCGTTGATTTTAAATGAGAATTTTTTTACTGCGTGGTCCTAACGCACAGATTTTCCTCTACCTTCCCTGATTGTTAGGCCTAGAGATCTCCGATGTAGCAAGCTCTCGTTGTTCATTGGTCGAGCTCTTAGCATTACACATGTTTGACGGGTTACTTAGTTCTTGATTACCTAGATATCGAATCCCATCGCATTTATGCGACATAGTCCCCCCGTATTTCGTCTCAGCGAGAGATATAGCCGAAGCTTAAATTTGGAACGATATCGTTTGTTAATGCTATGCCTGTGAATTGGCGGTTAGTTTTCTTCTATATATCCTAGAAGACTCTGATCAGTGGGATGCCTAACAAAAAGTGAGTTATGCTCCCACAACCTTGCTGGTTCTCTTTGATTAGCGATTTATCTTTCTCTATTTCTCTTCTTGCCGTTAGATTGATCATCAGGCTATTGCGTTGGGAGTGTCACCTCAAAAGATGATTTTACTATTGCTGCTTATTGCTTGATGAACTTTGGGTCTGTGTTATTCATTTGAAAGTTATAAGCCCTTGTTATTGCATGAGATCTGATTGCAGGTTTCCCTTGCCCAATTTTCTCAGGACATTCGATTTTGGCAAAAGGATTGTTTCCTTAAATCCAGCTCCTGGTGTTTCAGCCCTGTATTTTGACTGGTCTTGGGATATTTCTTCTCCCCTTCTCGTGCAATACCGGAATACCCTCCATGGTCCTGGTTTTTCCAGTAGATCCTGTTGTGATACTGCTTACGTTGATTCACTGGATCTACCTTGGTGCACTTGGGCCAGAATTGTGTACCAAACCAGTTAATGTCCTCAGTAATACCTGGCTCAGTGGTAATGGTGGCTGGCTATCCTTTTGTTTTGTGGCACCATTACCCCAGGTGTTCCACTCAAAGAAGCAATGTCGCCCCCATTCTATAACACTTGGTTTTGTCTATGTAGGTGGATGGTACAATACAATTGTGCCCTTGGGCGTTTGGCCCCTCATGCCAGCTTTCCTGTGTTGCCCTCAAGTGTGTTCCATGTTCTCTCGATAGAAAAGATCAATATACTCTTTCTGAGAAGATGGCGGCTCTGCTGTTTTGTTGGCTCTAATGTCGTCCAAAGTGTTAAGGCTTCAATGTAATATCTTGTGGCTTCGAGCCTTCGCTTCATCAGTTGAGTGCTCATTTTCTAAATTGAAGTGTTTCCCTTCTTATGTCTGGGAGCCTGGACCTAGTCCGGTGTGTTCCGCAACTCAGGTTTTATAGGATGTCCAAAAATCATATCCTACGCGACTCAACACCTTCAATGTGAGTATGTGGTAGAAGGGTGATGACATCTAGTTACTGCTGCCATTTATTTCCCGCTTCACATTAGCGACCAAGTATGACTTGATATCTTCGCTAGATGGGCAAAAGTCTAGGGAGATAAAGGCTGACCTTGAGTGGCCCTTGAAATGTCCACTGTTTCTGTGCGTGATTTGTTCAGGGCGCTCAGAGATGCACACACGACTGAGTCATAGAACTAGAAACCTGTGTCATTACATTCCGGGACTGAGTTTGCCATTCACAGTCCTATCTCCTGTGTAGGTGGTTGATGCGAGCTATTCTTGAAATTCAGTCTGTCAGTTCCTTCCTATCACAAGTCCTCACCTGTAAGCAATTGCAAGCATAAGAGAGAGATGGAGGGGTTTTTATAATACTGAGTCTGTCTAACTCTGCAGTGTTTGTTGGTTGCTCCTGTATTCTACAAGATCGTACAACCACGTTTCTTCCATTTTCATTGAAGGTTTCTTATTCGTTTTCGACAGAGCGGTTTCTTTCATGTTGATGGATGGTGTCCGGTTAGTGTGGGTGCTTAGTTGGATGTGTAGGGTGTCGAGTGGGGATCATCGTCGTTACGTTCGCTGCTCGAACGTCGGTTGTAGAGGATTCTTCGAGAAATATCGCTCCCTTGTTTCTCTTTTTGCATCCTTGTGTTAGAGATGTGCCAATTGGTAACTTTCAGTATATATGATTATGTCTCATCCAAAACCTATCCCATCGGTTTTTCTACCAGAAAATTTCTTCGTTTAGGGGTCATGGAATCTAAAAGTTGCTTCTTATCAGAATCATTTTCCTTGGTGTCCTCGAAATATCTTGTGAAAAATTTTCCCCAGTGTACTAACCCATATCAGTAGGTAAGTTTCCAACCGAGCTGTGGTTGTATTGTTGGTACGTTTCTCAGCCTCTCTTATTGGCTTATAGTTCGGAATGTTCATTCGAGTTGTCCTCCGGAAGTTTGCTCATAGGCGAACAAGCTCAATGCTTGCTTCAGAGCCTCGAAGTCTTCCTGTTCCTCTTTGGGTATTTCCAAAAACATCTTCATAGATCAATATCCCTCAAATCCTTGAGAGAGCTTAAGCATTTCAACTTTTCCTTTCTTGATCGGCGATGATGATGAGCAAGATCGCTCAAACCTGTCTATGTAGGCCTCTAATAGAATCTGTGTTCCGCTTGCAGTAAAATCGCATCCAAAGTGGAAGTTCTGTAGCACCATTTGAGGGACCTTTGGCTGGCTAGAGCTACTGTCAGAGTTGAGGAGAAAATTTGTACCATTTATACTTGCAGTTGCATGAATTTCCAGTTGTGTGTATTAACTTGCAAGAACTCATGTTCTCTTCAGCCTGAATCCTTCTTTCCTCTATCTCGACCTCTAATCTCCTTTCTTCAAGCTTCAATTTTCTCTTAGCTGTCTCTCTTCGTTCGTAATTTTGTCTAA